>JAVSBS010016126.1:0-35401 GCA_033124195.1 Coracias cyanogaster
GTTTCCCTCTGCATCCAATAAAGGAGGGAGATTTTCCCTAATCCTCCTTTTGTTGTTAATGAATTTATAGAAACATTTTTCATTATCCTTAATGGCTGTAGCTAGGTTGAGCTCTAGCTGTGCTCCTAATTTTCTCCCTGTATAGCTTCCAGCCTTCCTGGACTTCTATATCCTTCAGGACAGCCTCCCAGGTGACTTTGTCTATCAGTCTTCTGAACAGGTCAGAGTTTGCCCTCCGGAAGTCTAAGGTGGCAGTTTTACTAACATTTCTCCTCGCTCCTCCAAGGATCAAAAACTCAATCTCATGATCACTATGCCCTAGACGGCCTCTCCAACCTTTACTTCCCCTATGAGCTCTTCCCTGTTCACAAGAAGCAGGTCCTGGAGGGCACCTTCCCTGGCTGGGTCACTTACCAGCTGTGTGAGGAAGTTGTCCTCCACACATTCCAGGAACCTCTTGGATAGTTCCCTCTGTGCTGTGTTGTATTCCAAGCAGATATCTGGGAGGTTAAAGTGCCCCACAAGAACAACGACAAGTGACTGCGAGATTTCTTCCAACTGATTATAGAAAGCTTCATCCACCTCACTGCTTTGGCTGGGAGGTCTATAGCAGACTCCCACAGCAGCTTTATTGGCCCTCAACCTAATCCAAACACTCTCAACCCCACCATCACTGTACTTCATTTCTGAGCTCTCATAGCATTCTCCAACATACAGGACCACTCTACCACCTCTCCTTCCCTGTCTATCCCTCCTGAAGAGCTTGTAGCTATCAACTGGCACTCTAGTGTGAGGCATCCCACCACATTTCTGTGATAGCCACTATGTCATAGTTTTCCTGGTGCATCATGGCTTCAAGCTCCTCCTGTTTGTTGCTCATACTGCATGCATTGTGGTCATACTGCTTGCATTTTGAGTCTTGGTGAAAGATCTTGGGTGATCCAACCTGCAGAGGAGGGCCTTGTAAGTGTACTGTAGCACTAATAATCATAATTACGGTAAGGATACTAACGACCTAATCAAAGGGTAATTCTGACAGATATGCTCAAGTTCAAGATTATATTAGAGGCTTTATCATGTCATGTAATACCTGGCAGTACATTTTTACACAGCCTTTCATCTCAAAGGTTGTGAAGTGCAGGGTAAATCCTAGACTGTTGGGGAAGAACTAAAGAGACTTCTCAAGGGTACCTTTCCCAAAGACATTGCCAGGAAGGGGAAGTCCTTTTGGCAATTATGTCCATGCAACTGCCCTTCTGGACTCGCTGGAGTATGCTAGGGAGCAGTAGCATCAGTCATCTATGGATCTGCAAGGGAACCCCTGCTTTCTGTCCCTCCTGTGGTGGGCTTTGCTGGCCATCTGATTCCCTGATCAGTTGGCCAATGCAGGATTACAGCTGCCGCCTTCTTTGAAAGGCTTAAATTCCTTATCTGCTGGGTGACTGCTGTGAGATAGAGCAAAACAATGTGGGGATGAGTGTCCAAAGCAATTTTCAAGGAAACTTTTCCTCATCCTTTGCCCAGTTTGAATTTAGATTTAGGCTTTTTGTATGCTTTTTATATTAAACATAGTAAAGACTTTATTAATAATGGAATAATGGTGGGAAAGAAGCCTTTCAGTATTGTTCCATATCATTGCAATGTGCCCTTCACGTTGTCTAATGGTAGTAAACATCAATGACAGGCTTTTCTAAGGGAAGAGAGAAACCTGAATGATCAGCAATTTTTTTTTTTTTTCTTAAAATGGTTTCCTCTTCTTAGTATCCATAGAGAGAGCTTTTTCAATCAAATGTTACTGACAGCAAAAACATTATCTAGCGTATAGACAGATGGCAGGACGATAATTTTTTAGAGGGACAGATGGTAGTTTCTTGTACCCACTTTCTAGTTTCTGTGTTTTTAAGGCTCAGCAGTTGCATTGTGCAGCATTCATGGTGCTGTAAAATACCAACCACTTTAAATAACTCTGAACCAGGCTTCTGAGTGATTTGTTTAAAAAGAGCCAGTCCTATTTAAAACACGATCAGCTGAGGATGCCTAGATATTTAACAAAGCACATTGTAATTTTAGAGGAATAGTGCTGAACTTGAAGCTCATATCCTCAGCAAATGCAGAGCCCTTCTGCCTCCTTTCTGTTGGAAATAAGAAGGCTGAAATTACAGAAGAGGAATATTCCATTTTTTTAAAAGAAAAAAATCTAACTTAGCACTAAGGAGAGGGCACCATAGGAATAAAAATAATGTATGAGTTGGAGTGAACTGCCACAGATACTGCTGGTAGAGACATGCCTGGAATTCCAAGTTAGTTTCTCCCGTGGACTACAGTAAAAGTGATTAGACCCATAACGTAAAGAGTCTTCTACATAAATGGCTTACAATGAAAAAAACAAATATTTAGTTGCCCTGTGAATCTGAGGATTACATGAAACACCTTTAACCTTCTTTACAAAAACCAAGACATCTTTTCAGGAGTAATTTTGTGAAACACATGGGGATGCTTGAGGCTGAATCCTGCATGGTTTAACAAATCTTTTGCTTGTTGAAATCTTCTGGTGCATATGTTCCTGCCCCCCTTTCTTCTGCATCTCATTCTTAGTAACCTAAGCAAAAGGAAAGAAGAGATACTTGTTCAACAGGACTGCTCTCCAAAGTTAGATTCACGGGGGCAGCTTTCAGTATGACTGATGAAGCCCTAAGATCAAGGGTCTGCATCATCAGATTATGTTTTCTGGTGGGTTTCTCTTAGCCTCCACACAGTTCCGCTTTATATAGGATGTTGAAATATTTGCAGGCTTTCCAGGGTGGAGGCTTCATTTGGAGGTGGACTGCGTGGATTCTTGTCTTTCCTCTGATACTTACAGTTTATAAAAACATAATTTATTGTATATGTAAATCCCACTAAAATAGGTACATGAAGACTACAAAGTTATTAATACAGCAA
Organism: Coracias cyanogaster; assembly: GCA_033124195.1. NCBI lineage: Eukaryota > Metazoa > Chordata > Aves > Coraciiformes > Coraciidae > Coracias > Coracias cyanogaster. The sequence goes on from JAVSBS010016126.1 coordinate 2,941, forward strand.
GGTGGCTTCATTCCCAGTGATGATCGTGTGGCTTCAGGGGTGGTGCTATGCTTGGCTGGGGAGAAAAATTAAACACCTGTACTTTCAGTACTGAACTTTCAGGATGCTCCGTGATGAGAAACTGTTCAGGTCATGATAGACTTAACTAAAACATGAATAGATATAAGCAGCTGAAATTATAGTTTCAGTGTTTTTTTAAAACACCCCTTTGTATATACATTCTTTGTCAGCCACCTGTTAAATAATTTGATGGAGGAAGTATGGGGAAAAATAAGAATTTTAAATTAACATTTAGAGAAATGCATGAAAATGGAACTTATAGCCAGTGAACGCCGACCTCTCCAGTTCTGAGACTAATGGCTGTCCAAACTGGGAAAGGAAAAATGTGCCGTGCAACACTAGAAAAAACAGCCCAGTTTATTTATTTAAATCTTAATTAAATCTTGCATAATCACAATGAACTGCTTCTGAGCAATCTAGAATCTCAGAATTATTTGGAAAATATATTTTGAAAATAATTCCAAATAAGGAGTATGTGTGAACAATGCCAAATGTTCTTGGACAATTCATGAACAGGAGGAGGCTAAATTCATTTAGTAAATGATTCACTACATATTAGCTCCATTTTCCTTCTGAGCTTGGAGTGGTGTGTTGGAAGTGAAAATCAGTTTTCTTAATTTTTTTTTTTTTTTACTTAAAATTTTTTTGTCTTGTTTTCCATACTGTAGTCATGTTGTTTGAGTCCTTAATGTCAAAATAAACATGGAGGCAATGAAGCTATTAAGAGACTTTCTTTTAAGTTCAGCGTCTGAAGGAGCATCACTGCATGAACACACATGCAGTGCCCTGCAACTGTTAAGAGGCTGAGTTGTATGGAATTTTACATTTTAAAATTGTCCTATTCTGATCAACATGAGTCTTGCGCACCTGAGTGTTTGTATACTTGACCAAACTAACTGAAGATTGAGGGGTTATTTTTTTTAAATTACCTTTTGAAGGGCGATTGTTGAATATCTGACATAACTTTGCTACCAATTCACGTGAGAGTCAGGCCTCCCCTTCCTCCGACTTCACTGGGCAGAGTGGTGCCCATGCTGGGCACCTCACTAAATGCCACTTTGCAGTCAGCCGGCTGAGCCCGTATCTGCCGTACGCATCGATGCAGCTGGCAAGTTCAGTCTGAGAGTGCTTGGGCTGTCACATAGCTCAGGCTCACCAGTGCTCTTGTCCTTCCTTTCCACTGCTCCAGCTTAATGCTTTTCCTTAACTGCTTCTGAACTCTTTCATGATAGCAGATATATAGCCAGTGTCATCTGACAGATTTTTAGGCATCTCTGTTGTAAACATGTAAGTATTCATTTAATGCTTGAATTGCTTTACCATCCTCTGTGGCTGTATTTCTCATTCCTTTCTGAAATGATCTTTCTTCATCCTTGGCTGAGTCCCCTTCTATGCTTTGAGAAAAAGCTCCGTGATATCTAACACTGCCAGCTATACTTCTTCCAAATGTATTTCAGATTCTTTCCTGATGCATGTGTCTTCTTTTGTGAAAGCTTTCTTCTTGCTCTCTGTCTTGATTCACTTTTTGTATGGCATGTTTATTTTAAACTTGGTTGGAACTCCCAGGTCTTCATGGAAGTTTAAAAAGATTTCTTGAAAAATTACAAATGGCTGCATAGGTTGGTTGTTCGCCTAACCTGAGGAGTAGATCTGAGCTAAAAATACCTCAGCCACCTCTGCTGTCTGGGAAAAAGGCTTCTTCTCCCTGTATCTCCCCTGAATGGCAACATCACCACCACTACCACCACAAAAAAAAGGATTTCTTTGGTTGTTGGCATTTATTTCCTTGTAGTGAAGTAGCAGAGCCATGTAACTTGTGGTTGATTGGGGAGAGTGGCAGGCATGACACTGAAGAGCTTTGGTTGTGATAGGGTTGGTCAGTGTTGTATCCTGGCCACGTCTGACCCAACACAGCTTGGTCCTGATGCTGAAAGTGGGATCTGGGCTATGGGGGCCCTTCCTGGTGAGAGCGTGTTTGACTCCTGCCAAGTGACTTCTATCAGCTTTCAAAAGTTCCACAAAGCACACTTCAAAAATAAAGACAGTTGAGTGTCTGCTAGATTATCAGAAAATATTTGCTGTTTCATGAGCCCTTGATTTTATTTTTTTTTCTTCCCCCTCCCTTTCCTACCATTAATCTATACTGCTTTGGAACAAATGCTTGCATTAATTGTGCCAACTTTTAAATTAGCAATAGATGACTCTCTAGTGGCTTAAAAATTTGCTTAAGTAAACAACCAATGAATCACATGTTCCTCTAGGGTTTTTTGAAAGTAAACAACAACTTTTTTTCCGGTATGAAGTACAACGTTTCTATTTTAAAGATATCTCTCCGCTTGAGGCTGGAGATAGACATAAGTTCTCTAATGACAAAATATTTTTTTAGATTTCTAAAAAGGTAGATTTCTTGACTTGAAGAAATCACACTTTTCATGACTTGGAGAAAGGCTGCCCTTTCTGCTAGTACTTTGCTTTACTTTAGATTGGCTTGCAGTCAAACGTAGACTCAGACCAACTACAGCAAAGGAACTGGCATCTGGTAAACTGTTGTTGTCTCCTCAGCATGTTCAGTATTGTGCTGTCCCCTTTGTGCTGCTGTAATGTGATGGCATGAATAATTAATATTTCTCTCTAGCAGGGCACCTCAAAAACTAAACCCAAGCGTGGAGTATAGAATTGGATTGCTTCAAGAGGTTTTCTAGGCCTTGTGTGAACTCTGAATCTTCTGTGTGCTGGGTTGTGTGTGTGTTTTGGTTTGGTTTTTTTCCTAGTACTGCCTTAGTCACATTGCTTGGCAGTAGAATATTTATTATGCAGACTATTTTCATCAATTATCTGTCTGTTTTTCACGTGTTATAAAACCTAGTGGCTTTTCTGCTGCATGCTGCAATGAAACAAGTGGTGCTCAGGTGAAAGGAAGCTATCCCGCTTCTGTTCTAACAAAAGACATGGATTGAGGCTTGTACTGAAAGCCACAACAGCGAACGATTGTCAGTTGCTTCGCTACAGTCACTACGGTCTTGCTCTTTCCAGTTCAAGTTAAAATGGAGATGTACCCTATTAGCTGTAAGGACAGCCTTTCTTTGAATAACTATTTTTATGAAGAAATAGAAATGCTTTAGCATTGGTGTCAAGTTGTTATATGAAACCAGTGACGCATTCAATGTAAAGGCAGTTCTGCACCTGCATTTTTCACATGTATTTAATAATGAAAACAGAATGAAGCAGTATGAACAAAGTGTAATGTCTTCCTTGCCTAGGAGAGCTCAGATTCCTAAGTATGTGTGTTGGTGAAGACCTCTTTAAAGGCAGAGATCCTGTTGCAAAACAATGAATTACTCAAAGACCTTATTTTTTAGATTTTGCGCTCAGCTAACCAACTGACATTTTGAAAGCTTTTTCATAACAGCTTTTGGTGAGGTCATGACACTGAAGTCACTAGTGCTTTGCTGCTTCTTGGCCATTGTGTAATTATGTTCAACACAGGTCCTGGTCAGATGACTATAAGGAAGCAAGTCAGTTGAGTAGGTGAACTGTATTGATACAGGCTGGAGAGCTGACACTTGGTCCATGTCAGCTGTTAAACTAGTGTGATAGGCCAGGGATGATAGTCTTGGCACAGGAGAGTTCAACTAGCAAATGTTTGAAGTTATTCTGGTAAACAGAAGCCATAAGTAACCAAAAAATCGTATCATAAACTGAAATCTGAGTTACCTTAAAACCTAAATCAACTTGTAGGCAAAAGTGAAAGTTTGTAGCAGAAATTCATGACAACAACGCAAAATAATTGATATCAACAACAATTGATAACAACAACAACGTAATTAATCGATGGGAGAGAAAGGAAAGAGTTACACATATTTCAAACTGCACGTATAATAGCTAACATTCTAGAGACCATATTAAGTTTTGAGGACATGGATGGAACAAAAATAGTCACTCAGAAGAGCATATCCTCTGCTAACTACCACGATGGAGATTGTGAAAGGAGATGCTGAAGGATAGGCAGAGCCATGGTGGGGGAATGCGTCACTGCCAGGAACCTCCAGCCTGGTGAGTGTGGCCTTGAGGAGGAGCTCAGGGGCTTGTCCCAACATACAGCTGCTTCCAGAGAAGCCTGCCCAATGAGTAGGCCAAGCAAGAAGGATCAGAGTGAGACTAGAAGGCAAAGGAGAAAGAGAGCAGAGGCTGTTTGGAGAATCAGGGAAAGGATTTTCTAGATTAGCTATGTGCTAGTGGGTGCCTTTTTTGGTGGATAGGCGCAGCAGGGTCTCACACAGCTGGAGGTATCTGATAAACCATTACATCAGCACAATTTCCTCTGGAAATAGTCATAATTGAATGTGGAAGGGTCCATTCTTTCTCCTTCCTCTGTAACAAATTCAATGAGCCATGATTTTTGAGTTATTCTTTCTTTACAGCTGGATGAAATTGCAGAAGGCTGAGATAACATGGTGCAGTATGAGCAGATGCAACTTTGGTCTCATTAGTTCTCACCTTTCTAAATGTTTTCCTTTGCAGCAACTGCAATGTGACATAAAAATATTTGCGTTAGCTTAGCTGCTGGTAAAAGGTATCATTTCAGTACAGCAAAATAACATTTTCTCACAGTGACTTCGAGTCAGAAAGCGTTGGCTATTAGCGTTGTGTGTCTTTGATGCTAATCCTCTACCTCTGTTACGTGGTAAGGTATGGTACTGCTTGTGCTATGAAACAGTGAGGAGTCTGGGCTCATTTTTCCTTCCTGTAAACATCATCTGCTCTTGAAGATGTAAAGGCACTCTTTGCTCTCTGCAAGAAGAGAAGAAAGGCTTTGAGACTTAATGTTTTGGAGATAATTAAGGGACAGCCCCTAGGGGCTGAGATCTCAGGATTTATTCAATGATACCGAAATAGAGTACATCTCTTCTGGTGTGTACTTTCTTTAGATAACCTGATAACAGTCCAGGGAGTGGGAGGTGGTCTAGCCCCATCCGTACAGTGAGCTTCAAGTGTCAGCTGTATGTGAAGCTGCTGTGCTGGGGCCTGCAGCCCCTGCTACCAAAGTGTGAAGTGTGAATGGAGTCTGAAGCTCTGGCGTTTGTCCTGGAAAGCTTATCAGACCAGAGTTTCACAAAGGCTAGTAGCACCTCTGCTGCCTCTGCCCAGTCTGAAAAGCCTCTCTGCTTGCACAGGCTGATATGCCTTTTGATCTTGTTTAGTAGCTGTTTTATTCCATCCAACTTTTCCTGGCTAGGCATGGCAAGTGACAGTGAGTCACTGAACATTTTTTCTTTTTTTTTTTTTTTTCCTGAATAATATTCTCTTTCCAGTGATTAATCAGTTCTCTGCCTCTCATTTTCTGTTGGAATATAACTTCAAGCATCTCCTCTTTTGGTTAAGAGGAGGAAAACTCATCACATAAACAATACACAATTCTGCTTGCTAGATTATATAACCATTAAAAGACATATGACTAAGCTCTGGGAGACTATGGGCAGCAGAAAGTTAATCACTATTTCCTCGTGCTTTGTGTGTCTGTCTCTTCTGGTAGTCATTAGAAAAGGACATCAGTCCCCCACTAAGTACCACACCAGATGCTACTTATTCTGAACGAGAACGGAAAGAACCATCATGAAGGGGAAATTCACAACATTTAAGTGTACAGTGAAAGCCATTTGCGGTCACGTAGGGAAATAGTGTTTTCGAATTGCTATTAGTGAAGTTTCACAGGGATGCGGAATATGGTGACCTCCAAACATGAATATGCTTGTTTTCCAGAAGGTAAGGAATCAATAGCTTAGAGTGGAATAATGGAATTCAAACGGGAGCTAAATGATGAGTCACTCCCTATCTTCTCTTTGCTTGAGAAGGTTAAGCTCCTTGCAGTGTTGTTAAATCATTTTGACCAAAGTGCTCTATGTGTTTCAAGAAGACACTTGACTCAAAATCATCACCTTCTTAAAAATTGCTACCTTGTAGTGTTACATCTCTTTGCTTCCACCTCTCACCACAAGAAGTTCCTGACTGTACGTTTGGATATATTCTGAGTTTGGGGAGAAAAACATGCTTATGAAATATATATCTAAAAATCAGGTTCACATATAAATTTTAACTTAGGTATGCCTAAGATGAACTTCCTTCTGAAGAAGTCTGCATGCCCCTCTTGATTTTAAGATAGCTTGTGGTGACTAGCTTAGACATGGACAACAAATTTCCACATACCTATATTAGATTAGGTAAATCCTGCCCAAAGAGACTGACAGTTTGGCTGGAGTGCAGACTGAAGGTAAAGTTTCCACGGAATAATCCAATGTTTTGATCATTTGACATGCAGGATTCTCCCGATATCAAATTGAAAAAAATAATAAAGACTTATGCCTGTCTAAAATATATTTGACTGAGACATTATAGATCCATTTCAGTGAGCAGAAATACATCTTTTTGCCTAATGGAACTCCTGTTCACTGAAGGGTCTGTGCAGTGCTCAGGGTGATGGCACCTTAGTGGCTCTTGGATTTGCACATTCACTGTGCACCTTTGCTGAACCCTGCAAAAAAGTCCAGTAGTGACTATATGGCCCACAATCCCTTTCTAAGTCAAGAAAAGCTTTCTTAGCTGCTGCATTGTTTTTGGTTTGCTTCAGGCATTCTGGTAATTCTGCAAGAAAAAACTCAAGGAAAATCAGAGACCTATTTGTACTCTTGTTGTTCAGCAAATTTGCTGCGGAGTGGTGCTCTAGCACATAAATGATGAGTAAGACCTCTATTAAAAAGTTGTGGGGGTTTTGTTTTTTTTAAAACATATAACATATTTGTCCAACAAACATTAAAAAGTCCTTGTGAAATATATAGGCACAGATTATATTGGATTTCTCAAGCTAACTTGAGTGCTGGAAAGACTTGCTTATTTAATGGAGCAATGTGTTTTGGAATAACATTCTCTTTTTCTGAGCCACAGGGAAAGAAGTGTGACAAAATGTTTGTAGATCTGAAGACACCTCCAACAAACAGTGGAGGAACATGGGCCATAACACATTTCTATCAATCAATATATATTTACTAGAATGCTCTATAGTACCTTTAAATTCAGAAGTTCTTTCTCCTTCCCCAGTGAGCCTAGGAAATAAATTCAGTTTAGGCAAACAAACATTTCCCTGCTGAGAAGTCTGTGCAATGACTGTCAGAAAAGACATTTTAATTTATTGGTTACTGAGAAGTTGGCTGGCCCTAGCACACCAACAAAGTGTTCTCTGCTGCAGTTGCTCATCATACAAAGTATACTCAAATCATCTTCAGCACTACTGGTAGCGTTTTTATAGTTCTGGCTTCTGAGAGCAGTCAGTGCTGAGCAGTCCATGTTTTGCCTTTTTTTTCCTTTCATGAGAGTGGAAGATTTCCCAGTCTATACATTTGTCTCTCTGATTTATAATTCTGAAGATAAAATTGACCAGTGAAGCTACTGCAGAACTACATTTGGTTATGGAATGTGGCATATTATTTCTGTAAAATAGGCAATGCTGCTTAGCACTAAAATTTTGCCTCTGGAGAGCAGGAGCTCACAGATCTGTGTGCTGGATGACAGAGATGTGCTGGGACGTGCCTGCAGAGCACACTCATAACTGGCTGAGGGGATGCTGGAGGGGGGGCCATGTGACCCTGGAGAAAGGAGAGTCAGCAGCACTCTGTAAGATTTGCTCCATCATCCTCTTCCCCCTTGTCCTGACCAGCTTTACTTCTCTTCTCTTTCTCAGTAAATGCCTTGACTTTTGGTTGTGATTCCCTTGCAAAAAGGGGAAAATTCACCGCAGTATTGGTAGTGTGTTGTGATGCACTAGAGGAACTGGTAGTTTAATGGATATTTTACTTGATCTCTCTTTTGAGCTGTGGGTTGTGCTTCCATTATGATATTAAAAGGTTAAGAGGAACACTAACTCTATGTCAGTGTTGGAAAACCTCGGGAGATATGTGATCCAGTTAGTGCAGGCTCTCTAGTAACTTGCTTTATAAAATAGCACTGCTTGAAAATACTGTTCTTTGGAAATGAAGGAGACTGAAGGGTAGAAGAAGAGGAGGTCCACGCAGATATGCCTGTTTTACCATCTGCTGTCTGCCCCTCCATGTAGGATTAATTATTTATTGCTGATTATGTTGCTGGGTTTGGGCTGAAGACATTAGTGGCCTTCTACTTGGCTTTCCAAGATGTACAAGGGGCAAGAGCATGCCACTTGCAGGCCAAAAATGACTCCTGACCCTTCCCAGGGAAGTTCCTAGGATCTGCTGCTTTGTCTCAAATTCAGAACAAATGGGCTTGGGGTCTTCCAGTGCGTTTTGATGTTAAATTGTGACTCTTCCTCTGGAGACTCGGAAGCTTCCAGGCCTTCCTTCTCTGGACTGTCAAGCCTTGACTGGTCTATATGAGCCTTGCATGTTTTGGCCTCCATCTCATACTCTGTTGCTATAGTGCTGGCATCTTGCATGTTTGGAGCATGGACATGTGGTGGCTCCCCAGGCTCAGGAGAAGGAGCAGCACCGTAGGTGCTGTGTCTCTGGGACTCCTGTCCCAACAGGCACGTGGGCAAGAGCCTGTTTGTGGGTTGTGTGCCCTCTGGCCCTTGGCTGCTGCCTGAGCAGCAGCACTGAGGGCGTTGGGGAGGTTATTTTGTGAGTGTGGCTGCAGAACGAAACCCTAGTCCGATGTCCTTTGCTTGCTGCAGATGAGTGAGGAGGCGGCCAGCAAGGGAGGAAACAATTGGTATTTAGTTGGCTTTTGTAATTTAATTCTTTCACCCTGGCTCACTATTTTCATCACTACCAAAGCCAGGTAGAGATTTAGCACAGACAGTTGTTTAACTTAAATGCAAAATCCATTTTGCTTCTATGTGGGAACAGGCCTTGACAAACCAAGATTTGAGAGATGTGCTGAAATGTGGCTGGCCACAGTCTGGGTAGCCCACTCTGACCTGCACCATTGCCACTCCAGCTTAGCTGGCCACTGGGTGCAGCTAATGCAGGCTGTCCACGCTGGCTGCAGCAGAGTCCCAAAGCAGTTGGAGACAACAGGTTCAGCTGGTCTGAGGCTCCTTGTTCCCTCCTGGGCTCCTGCAGGCCATGTGATGCCTTTGTGGTGTGGAAGCTCCACTAAACCTGGAGTCCCCTTGCTGGGGAGCAGAAGATGCCCAGAGCTGAGCTGTGCACAAACATCGTGGCTTTTGTAATGCAAACTGCAGTCTGGGAGTCTTCCTGCATGGTGGTGCTTCTTTCTGCTGCATTTGGAGCAGGTGGTGAAGATTTTGGCTTCATCCAGAATTTATCTGGGTGGGGATCCAGAACATCCCCCTGAATATTTTGGGTTTTTTTTCCCCTTTTTTTGTACTGCTGCATGGTTCTGTTCCCCTTCAAGCCAAGCAATTACCACTGAGCTCTGCAAACTTCTCTTTTTGCACTAGTATCTCAATGACAGGGAGATAGCCGTCTTCCCCCATCTTTCCCTCCACCCTTCTTCTTTCTTGATACCATGGATGTAGCTCCATGATAGGATCACCAAATGGGGTCTATGCAAGCCTGCCACCCCTCCAGCCCCCACCAGTACCAAACCAGAGCTCCTCTAACCGTGCTTCCTGTGAACGTCATTTGTCATCATTGTCCTTAAGGGAGAACATCTGTTGTTGTCCTATCCGTTATCTCCTCCACATAGCTTTGCTTTCCTCTTGGGCGTGCTCTCACATAGATGCCTTGTTTTCTCATGTTGTGTGATACATCCTCAGGGTTTTGAAAAGACCTGTACATTCACTGATCTGGTTTTTATGACTGTGTTTCTGTATCCATTTACCAGCTCTTCTCATGTTCTATTTTGCTTGATGATCTTGCTTTTTCCTCTCTGCTACATGACCATCCTATTTTGTGCTGTCTCATAGTTCAGATGTGACATCTGATGAGCCTTTTCCCATCTCCTTTTCTCCCTGCCCCTTTTTATTTTCCCTGCAGACTTTTGCAGATTCACTTTGGTTAATTGTGCTTGTGTTTGGCGAGAGAGAGCTGCTGGCATAAGCCTTAACACAGCTTCTTGAAGAATCTTACATCTTTGAGTTCTCTGGCTGCTTTGAGCTTTTAAGTAATTTATCACCCTCATCTCAGAAGCACAGTGCTTGTCATGAAGAACAAAAATCCATGATTTCTTGAGTTATGCATCTGTACACTTCCTGTGGAGAAGGAGTATGAAAAGCTTTGCTTGGTCTTTGCTAATGCTGAGCTCGTTTTTTGAATGGAGCCTGATATTTACTGACTGTCCAAATCCTAATGCTTACCTGTTATATGAGCTTGCTTGGCATGTCTCTGTCTCAACGTACTCTTCTGAAAAACAGTCATAATTGCTTCTTTTTACAGAATTGTATAAATGAGTATTTTCCATTGCTTTTCACCATACCACATATTCTTAGCTTTCTTGTTTTGTTTTCCACTTTTTTCGTTGTTTGTTTTAAATAAATGCAAAGAGTCTCTTTCCAGGGTGAAAACCTGGAAGGTGAAGTCAGTCCTTCCAGGATTAAGCTCTTATATAGAAATTTGTTATAGAAGGAGAGGTATTGCCAGCCCTTCTTGCAAAGAGCAATGTAAGATTTAGAGTATTTTCTTGTACCTGGAAGGCTTTTTTTTAGGCAAGTATTTTAAAACAAACAAAATCCACACTTGATATTTGTTTCCAACCTAAGCAGTACCATTTGTGTGGACTGCAGTGAGGACTAGGCCAACTTCCAGTGCTGTCAAAAATGCTGTAAATTAAACCTCTTAGAGGACAAGCTGCTATAATGAAAAAATAATTAATGTTGCATAATATTATATGCTGTGTATAATTTTGGTCAAAATCCCATTAAAAAATATGTTAGCAATCACTTTCCCACTTTTTCTTGCAGAATACAATCAGGCTTTGTGTTTTGTGAAATACTGTTGCAACAATAGAAACGTTCTGCTTTCATTTGCAATGTTGCTGAGAGGCTCCTCTTCAGCAATAGGCGAAGTGGAATATATCCAGGTCCTCTGAATTCCATCTATATGGGGTGAATTCAACAGTCGGCTTGAATTTCCAAAATATTTGAGAGACAGCTCAGGGACAGAGTCATTATTGGAGTCATTTAGTGTGCTTTGTTATGCTGTAGTGCCTAAACTTTGTGTGTGTGTTTGCTGTAGGGTATCCAGCATTAACAGCTTTGAGTTCCTGACAGCAGTAGTAAAATACAAATAATTTTGTGCCACAACCTTTTTGTGTTTGTCTGTGTTCATGGTGAGTATGAGGTTGATTAGTCTAAACTTTTGCATTGTACTGTAAGTTCCGGAGTAGGTTTAAATACAGGTAGATCTAGACCCTATTACAACTTGACCCTTTCTCACTTCCCTGGCAGGATGGCATGTTCTTAGTTTTAGGTTGTTGGCTTTACATGCATATGAAGGAAGTATTTAGAATACAAAGCTATTTAGAAAACCTTATTTAATTAACTGTGCTCAGCACAGAATCACAGTTCTGTGGTTCACTGAAAGGAGAATTGAATCACATCTAGTTCAAATTTGGAAAATGGGCTGTTGGATAATAAGGAACTTTTACCTGGCAAATATCCAAGCTGAGCACAGTTTGAGTCCCTGCCTAGCCAGCCTTACTGTCTAAAAGTTTTGTCAGACATTAAGGAATATTTTAGAAATTAATCTCTCATGCTTGTCACTTAATACTATCTTCCTAGACCTTGCTTTACAAACAAGAGGTTTATCTCAGTTATAATAATATAGTGTAATTAAGAGGATGAGTTTATTAATTAGCATTATAAAACTTTTAAATTAAATGTAACAGTGAAGGGCCTCCCAAGGTCTAGCCGTGCTGGAGATTGTTGTGTTTTCATACATCATTCTAAACAGATAAGAGGATGTAAAAAGATTAACGTAACTGGTGACTCTTTATGTCACTGCTTTACAATCCTATGATTTGAGTCATCAGCTTTATCTGTGTTAACAGGTGGATTTAATCCTGATTTTCACCCTTTAGCTCTGAGTTCTTGTAGATTTGGGAAAACAGTGATGTATGGCCCGAATCCTTAGTCTTCATCCATCTTGGAATGTACACTCCAAAATGTACATGACATTTCAGAGCACTTCATGTGTGCTCAGGGAGCTTTCTGCTCTTCCTGTGTTTTGTTTCACTCATTTTTGGTGGAACTTTTGTTTCTGATCTCCTTTTCCCTTGGGCTCTATTTGCTGTTGGACAAATTCTGACTGACCAGGAGTGGGTGGTGAAGCTCTGCTGGCTTGTTTCCTAATCCATTAAAACACGTTGCTTGCCCAAAGGACCATCTGGATTGAACCCCCTCAGCTCCCCAATCTCCAGGTTACTACTGTGCCCTACTTTTACATGGCCATGCAAGAACATGGGGTATCAAAGCACCTGCTCTTTAGGCTTGGCCTTAGGGCTGCTCTCAATCTAACTTATTCTACCTGTATAGATCCCATTTGGGTATTTTCTCCCTTAGAATGGCCTTTAGCTTCATTGAGAAAACACAATTTCTACACAGAGAGTAACATCAGGACAGCTGGGATCGTTACTCCACACGTAGTTAACAACCGGCTGCAATTTATGTGTGGCCTCAAGGGAAGAATTCGAAGTTTGGTGAGCACCTGGTGTGATGGGCCTGTGCTAAGTCCTCCCTCTCCATCTCTCTCATTTCCTGCTTTAATTTAAATTTGATCAACAACTGTCCTGCGGGCACTTAGCCTTCCATTGAATTGGAAAATTAGAAAAAAGGGAAAATATCTTGGGTTATCTGCCAGCATAGTTCAGTCTGTGAGGAGAAAAGCTTAAACCATCTCTTCCCGCTTTATTTGCGGAGTTGTATTTTCTGTTAGATCTGACAACTGTTCCTAGAAGTAATAGTTATTCATGTCTGGTTATTTGGATATTATATTTACCTGTGCTAAAAAAAGACTTATTCATATCTGGAAATGACAGTGAGAAAGGACAGTACATGACATTGCTGGAAATGGCTTTAATGAGACAAATGGTGTCAAATATTGACTGGCAATCACAGTGCTAGAAGTTGTGGAGAAGTAAGTGTGTTGGCACAGCAAGGGTTCAGACCAACAGTAGAGGCAAGGGTATATTTCTACCAGGCAGCAGAAGCTGGTGTACAGGCATCCAGATGAACGTAAAGTCAAGCATAGCCCAGTGCCATCAAAGATACCAGCACAGGTCTACTCCCATATTTGCAGCTACGCTCTGTTGTTTTTAAGGTGTGTGGGGGAGGTGTGCTGCCACACTAAAAACCCTGCCTCTTTGCCAGCTTGGAGTTTGAGAGCTTGTTGAAGTCCTAATAGTAGAGAGAAAGAAAAAGGAACCCTAGTTGTGAAGAAGAGCCCTTATGTTGGTGTGGGTGAAGGCCGCAGGTTGTGGAAGGACGGGGAGCAGAACCACCATGTGCTCTGGCTTGAATTGCTCTGCACCACCTCTTGCTGCAGTTGCTCCTCGCAGCTCTCCCTGGTGTTGCAAGTTGTGGTTGGGCTGTTGTGAGGAGGTATTGGTGGTGGTCATTGTATGGATCTCAGCAGCGAATGTTCCCGTAAGCAGCTGCCCACTTCTCCCTTAGTATGTTGCCTATGCAGTGAAAGCAGCTTGCATCAAGTACAAGGCAAGTCTGCAGGTTTTCCTTCAATAAAACAATGTAAAAAACCATTCATAATGCTTGCTGGGAGGTGATTTTAATATGTTCTCATCTTTTTGATGGGCTTTTATTTTTGTTACTACTTTATAGCTGTGGAAAAAATACATTTTTGCCTGACCCATCAGTGCAGTAGCAATATGGAAAATGATTTTAAGTTCCAATATATATTGGAAATCTAGCCATGCGGTCTGTGCTGCAGGAAAGAAATCCAGACAATTATTCATGGAAGCTGATCTAAACTTAAATCCACTGCTATTGATATTTTAAACTGGTGATTCAGGAATAAAGCAGTTAGCGAAATTCACATGCCCTGTGTCTTCAGGCATCTTGATTCGAGCAACCCCTGTGATCAGTCCTTTTTCTGTGGCTATCTCTGCTCGAGGTTTGCATTCCCAGAGGGGATGGATCTATGCAGCACACCATAAGAAATAATTTCATGCACCACTGCAGTCTCTTGAAACTAATTTAACATCCTATTTGGTTGCAGTACTTCTTTGTGGTAACAGCACAGCTCACAGTCCACCTCACATGCTGGCCCCACCTTCCTTCTTTTTTTGTTTCCTTTTAGTACTTAGCATTTAACTGTTTATATTAGCAGGGCTGCTAGTCAATGCAGTCTAGTGTAAACAGGTAATAATTCTCTTTTCCAGGGTGGTTAATGGGGGATCCTATTAGTATCATCAAGGAGTAGCCAGGAGTAAGAGTTTGTTTACATGCAGGAAGTTGTCCTCTGGGGTGCTCTCAAAGGAATGCAAACCCACATCTTTTCCAGTTTCTAACCAAAGCCTATTTTACATAGGTTAGTCTTCAAATAACGCTAAGTAATTTAAAGGGTCTGTGTCCTTGTATTCTTGAAAATTTCTGGGGCATGCTTAGTTTCTTTCTGTTCTGTGAGTTAAATGAAAATAGCACCGGAAGCTATATATCTGTCGACCTAAATTTAATCTTAATTGTTACTCCTGTATTAATTGAGTTGTTGCTAGCAATGTTTGCTGGGCTAAAAGTTTGGGTTCCCCCCCCCTTATCTCAAATATTTATATCTTGATTGTATTTGAGGTCTCACATGGGGATTTTCAGAAGTCTCTGCAGCTGGAATCTGCTGACTTCTATTCAAATATGAGATGCTAATCACTTTGGGACGGATAAAAAGGAATCCTTAAAAAGGAATACTGACTTTGGCAGTAGGTGCTTAACTCTAAAACTGAGTTGCTGAAAAACCTTCAGCTGATACTAACCTTGGAGGCACCCCTAAGGGTGCCCTGAATGTGGACCAAAGCACCCTCTTCCCCTGGCATGGAGCCCAGTGTGGTGGATACCATAAAAAATTAGACCATTTAGTAAGCATTAGAAAATCAACTTGGAGCACTGCTCTGTAGACTGGCAAAGGTAACTGGGCTGTGGGATGTTACAGAGGTATCTCTGTGTGGCAGGTGTGGCTCACAGGGGCTTGGTGGTGGGCAGGGTTGGGGGTCTGGTTGTGCCTCTCTGGGCTCCCAAGCTTGCCTTGGACCTGTGGATACTGACTGGGCCAGTTTAAAACAACAGTCTTTCCTACAGACCAGAATTTACCATATGTTGATATGATCTGAGATGATGTATAATGCAGCAGAGTGATAGCTTGTGGGGAGCAGGGTTGCTTCGCTCAAAAACATTTAAAAGGCAACTGATCTGCTTTATTTTGAGTAAGGTCACTAATACAAGCTGGAAAACAGGGTGAGAAGAAAATATCTGTTTGTTAATTTGTGCGTTAACAGTGTTTTTAAGTCTGTGTAGCCAGCTTCCATCTTCAGTTAGTTTTTTCCCTTCAAAAAAAATATAGTTCCGTATTGAGAAGACACAGAATATCATTAGAAAAGAGCTAGAGATTCATCAACAATTAGGGGATTTAAACAATTAGTGTAGTAGTAGGATCATAATACTTCCCAAAAAGGAAATAGTGTCTAAGATCAAAGTAAAATGAGGGGGAGGGGGAATTAATACATTCTACTGTATTTATGTATGTTATGTATCGCTCAGCTGTATTGTTAGTTTAGGTTTTAGTATATGGAAAAATGCAAGGATGTAACTTGCTTAAGCAGTTAGCAAAGTGTTATCATCACTTCATCTTTAAGTGTAATGGGAAACATTTTCTAATTTTAAAAAGCAGAGAGGCCAGTTCACTAATTTTCTCCATCACTAGAGGGCTCAGATTGCTTTCAGAATATTGTGCATCTTTAGTGTTTAAATAGTCCTTTGTCTGTGTGTCATACCTGTGTGTTTGCGTGCAGAGAGGGAGAGGCATGTTTCAGTTCTTCACATGCTGAAGCATTACTGCGCTTCTGCCTTGCCTTTCTCTCACTGTTAGGAAGTTCTATGCAAGCAGCTAAGGACATGGCTGTGTTCTGCTCCATAGCATCTCTGTGTTCCTATTTTTTTGAATTTTCTATGATCTGTTTACATCTCTTGGATGTTGAGGGGTTTTTTTGAGGTGTATCTTTGAAAACAGATTTTAAAGCTGGTAGATGTGTAGATCAGAACATACAAATCTCTGCAACAGTTTGTACAGTTCAGTCAAAATTAGGAAGCATTTCTTTACTGAGAAGATGGTCAAACACTGGAACAGGCTTCCTAGAGAGGTGGTTGATGTCCCAGGCCTGTCGGTGCTTAAGAGGTGTTTGGATAATGCCCTTAATATCATGCTTTAATTTTTAGTCAGCCCTGAAGTGTTTAGGCAGTTGAACAAGATGATCATTGTAGGTTCCTTCCAACTGAAGTAGTCTATTATATTCTAAAATGTGAGATGCCACTTCTAGTACATGACAGAGCGATCTGTTAATGACTGAACAGGTTTCCAGAGCTCCTGATAAGATGGGAATTGTGTCATAGGTGGAGAAACCTCACATTTGACCATCTTAGGATGCTCTTTTTTGGGTCTAGCCCCTGTGCAGGTAAGCAACAGCACCGCAGTGTTGCTGACAAGGTGTTTTGCACAGACTATTGCCCATGCATTCACCAGAATTCGTTTCCATCTTGTGGAGATGATTTATTTGGTCTGTTCCAGGATTAATTTTGTCTCTGGAATATCTGGAAGGCAAAGAATTAGTGATTACACCCTGAGTAGGCTTATGGCTACCTCAAGGAATGTCAGAGATCCACATTTCTTTTCTTAATGGTGCATGCAGCCCAACACTGAGAAATTTAAGGAATCCAAGAGGAGACTTCTTCCTCACAACTACTTATAGTAGGGTCATTGGAGTCTTGTGTTGAGACCAGCACTCAGAAAGGAAACATTGCCCCTGCACCTGCAGCATGTGCCAGAGGCTTCTGAGAAGCTAAAGGGAGCTGCCAGCAGACCAAGCCAAGGGGGAGAAGAAAACAGGAGTGGACTGAATCTAGCTCAGCTTCCATCAAGACAGCTAAAAATGCCTTATCCTTGAAATGGGAACATGAGTGAGCTATCAGCACAAGTGTCACAGACATGGCTCAAGTGCTTTCACAGAAGAAGTCTTCTTTCTTGGAGTCCTAACATTGTAAAAAGAAGCAGGGGATGTTTGACACATTCTTTAGGCAGCTTCTTTGTATGAATTCTTAGGTTGTGGCTATGATAGTAATGGATACAGCTCAGCTCGGGGAGCATGGGATTCTGGGTGGCAGCACCAGATTCAGGCTTTGTTAAACTATGGCGTTCAGAGTCTGCATGCAAGCTTTCCTTGGAGGAGTTTCTTTTCAATGTGTAGGTTTACATAGCTCTTAACTCTATAGCAAACCGAATTCCTAAAGAAGCCTAAAAACTTGATGGTAGCATCACTTACAAGCCTCTCATGTTCTTAGGCATTGAATGTAAAAGAAATGAAGTGAGTCAGTGATTGTTATGAATACCTTTAGTATTTAATATAATCTGAGTAGCAATTACATGTGTCGTAGATGATACCACGGTATTTTGTTGTGTTGGTGAACTAAATCAGTAGTTTGGTTTTTAAGTTGTCTCACAGAAGTTCCTGGCTTATTTCATATCTGGAATATTGTTGAATCAGAGCCAAAATGCTTCTTATTTTTCATAATACTCATTTTGGCAAGAAAACATGTAGTATTTTGGGTAGGATTTGGAGGAAAATGAAGATGTGCTATTAATCAGAAAGGCACTTGCTTACTTTAGGTGGGAAGTGGGCCAAAAGCTGGGCTTTACTTTGAAGTTCATCAAGGTAGGAAAAGTATTGCAAACTCAAAGCTGTGTTCAGTCTCTAGCTAAATTTGGTATTCCTCTTGGCATAGTCCCGAGCTGTGCTTTGCTGAAAATGAGCATGACACCCCTGCCTCAGCAAAGATCAATCCTTTTTTCTTTTTTCTTTGCTGACCAGCTATCTGGAAAGGTGTTATCAACTTCTGTAAATGGGACCTTGGTCTCATTCTTTATTGCACTGATGGGAAAAGTGTCCGTTAGATTCAGTGGCCAAAATGCAGCATTCTCTTATGCCAGTGATGAAGGTGGTCTGACTTTCTAATTCCTTCCCAGTGAGGAATGTTTCCAAGTTTGGAATGACTGCCATTTGTAGCACTATCAAGTGAAAAGAAAAAGCAACAGATTATTTCTTTATCATTGCCCTTGGTTTGTTGTGAGCACATAAGTAGGTAAAGTGCAGCCCCCGCCGAGCTTGTGTTTAGCTACTTGAGTTGTGCCAGGAAGTCCATTGAAGAGACTTGTTCTGACACTGTGTCATTCCCAGGTACAACTGCAAGGGAGTGTCTGCCCTCAGATCAGAGTCTGAAGGAGCATGTTTTGTGGTTCCATCCTCATCTTGCCTTCTGTCTGTTGGAGAAATTAGGATGACCGTTTCATTTCATTGTACCAAAGCAGCAGATGATTGTTATTTTTGTCCTACATGCTGAACTCTGGAAAGCCCTGTGAAGAGCTACTTTCTCAGTGATAGCTGGCCAGTACCTTGCTGTGAGTGAATTTTGAGGTACAACCTGCTTTTGGGGGGATATTACCCTGCACTTCCAGACTTTGTAGTTGGTTTTGGTGCTTTCTAGAACATTTAGTGATGCAGTTTCACTAATCAATTTGCTCTGATAAGCTCAGTAAGTGGATTACAAGGTTTTTCTGTCACTGTACATCTTGATAGCTTCACAAGATGTTTTTCATCTTGTTTTTTATACAGGAGAGCTAAGCAAATATGCAGATATCTATAATTTTGTCTAAGTCTAATGAAGAGAATGTTCTCTACTTTGCAGAGTCAGAGCTGTCTCTTAAATTCTTTTTCTATCACTCCATAGCTGTTAGATAGGAATTAGATGTCAATGATTTCGTGACTTCGTTCCCTGGAACTGATGACTTCTGTTCTAGGTGAGGATGAGACATTCATTGTAGGAGGTTTCGTAGCCTGAACAGTTTTTGACTCTGTTATGAAGCTTTTATGCTCTTTCAGTTAAAGCCACTGCAAGACATTTTTTTTCTGTTTGACAATCTTAAAACTTGCCTTGCTTTTTTGCAAAAATGAAGATGATTGTTTTTTTCTGAAGTTGTGCTTTTTATTAAAGTGACGGTAAAGTAGGGAAGATTTTGTTGAAATATTTTATATTATGATGCACAGCAAATGGTACATTGAGACACTGCTTCATTTTGTCTACTGTTAAGACCTGAATTGAGATGTTAACTAGTTGGGAATAGTCCTTCCTTGCACCCTCCTACTAGCTGTTATTCATAGCAGGAAGCAGCACTCAAAACCTTTTTTGAAAATTTGTTATCACTCAGGTGTTGATTCACATTACTGCCTATTCCATCCAAAAGTTTTTGTTGGCATTTTTCTAATACTTGTAAAGTTACTAGTATATACCATCTATCTATAGTTGAGAGCTTTGTTTTGTATTTCTGAATATAATCACCCTGTGCTGATTTGAAGAAATTACACCAGTGTTCAGATAAGAGAGTCAAAGTTGGGCAAAGACTTCTGAATGCATATAAATTTCTTTTGTTGAACCAAAGAGCGGAGGAGTGGATCTCTGACTCAGCTCCCCTCTCTCCCTGCTGACAAACTGTGAGCTTGCAGCTGGGAAAGTGTTATGGGAGGAAAAAATGCAGACCAAAGTCATTGTGTTGGTGGAGCCATGCCAGAATCTGTGAGGAAAATTCACCCAAGATAATGTCAAAGACTTACCCAAAAAGTGAGAGAAGAAGGATTAAGAAAAGATGACATTTCAAGAGTATCAGCATGGTCACGTATGATGGAAGTATTGGACAGGGCAGTGGGAACAGAGTGGTGTTTCTGAGACTTGAGTAAGATGAAGTCATTCATCTTGGTTAGAACAAATTCAGAGAAATGCCAAGTGAGGGATAGAAATAGTAAGTAAGAAGTATATTAGAGAGAAGTTGAAATGAAAGACCAAAGTATGGCTGAAGGTCAGGCACTTTAAAGTGGGAACGACTGACTCATGCTTGTGTGCTAAGAGGAGAGACTAGAAAAGGCCAAAAACATCTGAAAGGAACTGCAAGGAAAGAGTAAAGCAGGGATAGAAACTAGAAGTTGCAGTGGGTTTAGTAAGCACCAAGAGGAGCTTTGGGAGTCTGCTCCCCTCTCAACGAAGCTGGGGAGGAGCGAGTGAGGGGAAGAAAAGGGGCAAGCTAAGAGGTGAGATGACAGATGTTGTTCAATCTGTAGGGAAGAAGAACAAGATTCTGTGTGAGGATGTGGCACCACAGGCAACTTACCTGCATTGCTGGCACTTAGGTGTCTGTTTCACTCCTCTACCACACTTTCCAGTCCTTCCCCTGGACTGCGCTGCATTCTGATGCAGTGTTAGATTATGTTGTTTTAAGATGACTTTTACTGATGTAATGGATTGTCTCTACAATTTTACTTCTCTTGACCTTATATGATGAACAAAAACGCCTCCAGTCCTGCTGTCATTTGATCAAGAAGAAAGAGGAGGGGACAAGTCTTGTGCTGGTGACATTTTTGTACTCAGCAGACTTTGTCCTTTATCATGATGCATCAGAGTGTCATGCCCTAGTCTGGTCTGATGAGCAAACGAGTGCCATGAACAGGGCAGGATGTCCCAGAAAAACAAGAATTAAAAATACACATTTTATTTTATTATTTTTTTTAATTTGATGGTGCTCTTGTATGAAAAGTAAGATAAATATTTTGGGTTTGAGCAAGACAGCTTTTCTCATATAGCCGTTGTCTACTAGTGAGATTGCTGTCTCCTTTTTCCTGCTGCTGTTCCTTCTGCCTCTATTGCTGTTCATTGCTACAAACCCACTTCATCCTCTTTCTGCTACTGAGAGCAGACAGCGGCAGTGGGTTCCTACTTCTGTTTCTACCTTCTATTACCATATACTTTTCTCCTGTTTTTGACTAGAATGCATGAGAAGGGGTTTTTGTCCAATTTGTCTTTGAGTTGCTTACTCTGCTGTACCTTAAGCTACCTGTAGCTTCTCAGTGTTTACTCACTAATTCAGTCCATGATCCTGTCAGCATTTGGTGTTGCTTCCACTCAGATAAGAAGTACTTAGTAGCTTTGTGGACTCTCCTGCTGAGCTGCAGTACAGTCAAATTAACGCCTTGCCTTGATGGAGGGGCCAATAACCACAGGTTGAAGGGCACAGCATTGCAAATAACAATATGGATAGTTTCTTGGTCTCTGCTCTTGTCCTAGAGGTGACTGAAAAATTTCTTAGAAAGTAGCATTTTGGTAGAAAGCTTTGACTTTTAGCTTAACAACATTTTATTTATTTTCCTATAGGAACAGGAATTATATATTAATACCAATAAGACAGCAGCATGTGGGTTCAGAAACTCTGCTTGGAAGAGCTGTAGTTTGCACCAGCCTGACGTTCTCATTGTCTCATAGGCTGGGTTCTCTGTGGTGTTTGATTCTTTGCCATGCACCACAGAGTACTCAGAGGCATGTGAGATGGAGTTGTATCAAAAAGTGTCTATCAGTAGGAAGCGGGAGAATCAGGCAGTGAGAAACATTTTTGAACTATCCAATTTTTTCTGATGTTTGTTTTTCAAATCTTGTCCTAAGTATGGACCATTTCTTCTAGTTGTAATGATGCCATATTCAGCACAGCCTTCTGTCCAGGTAGAATTAGAGTATTTTGGTATTCATTGGCAATCTCACATAGTCATGGCAGCCTAGTTTGATCTCCTCCCAAAGACAAGAGATGTCCCCTCTTATTTTCTGACATGAGAGGAGTGATTTTGGCTAATGAACCACTTATATCACTTTCTGGAGGCTTTTTTCCCCCCTTAAACATCTAACATTCCAATTTATTTATTTAGGTTGTGAAGTCCAGTGAAACTTGGAGCTGTGTGTGGGAGTGTTTCCCTGAAGGAGTTGCCAGTGAAATATATACAGCTAAGCTGACTGCAGCACTTCTTACTAGAGCATACCTGTCAAGAGGATGAATGGACAGCACGGTAAGGATGCAGTATATCTTTAGTTAAGGAAGAAAGCAGCCCTCTGTTTGTGGTCAATCTAGAATTGAAAGTGTCAGCCATAGAGTACACCAAGTTAATCCATGGTTTCACAATCGCAGTATGTTCTGATTAGTATTGCTGTGGAACAGGCTTCCCAAGCAAATCCCAGAGCACTTCTGTTATCTTAAAATGAAAGCCTTAGGAACCTAAGACTGAGCTGCTTACTCCGGGCTGTTCTGTATAAATTTGAGTGTGTCCTGTATGCTTGAAAAGGAATTCATTTGCATGACAAAAGAGTATCTGTGTCTAAGTCTAACAAATCTCTCTTTTTCCAAGTTTTTTCCAAGTTGTAAAATCCTCAGGTCAAACCCTGCTTGGTCCCATTTGTGCTCAAAAATGCTGTTCAGGCTAGCAAAGGTAGCAAAGCAGGCTTCCAAAGGCACAGACGCTGGTACCAAGTTTCAGTGTAGTTCAATTTAGCTAAACTGAATGTCCATTGTGATGCAGAATTGTGTGTGCTGCTATTTCATTTCAACTGAATAATGAATATATGCTGTTACTGATTATATTAATATGTAATTATTACCATGAGAGTCTAATCCCCTGAAACCATTGGTCACTTGATGTATGTTCATTTAACTACAAATGCTTTTCATTTTCCATTTGTATTTTATCATTTAATTGCTTTACCCTATTCAACATCACCCTTTTTTGATCTCCTGTTAATCATTATTTGGAATGAGAATTAGCCCTTGAGCAAACAGTGCCCCAAATCTATCTTCCTCCTTTGTGTGTAGTGATGACCTTGTGTTGGACAGGAAAAAAAAACAATTATCTATTGCTTTAGATTTATAATAAGAATTCTTTTAATCATATTTGAAAATTGCAGTTGAAAAAAAACCTTAGCATTTATTCATATTGTAAATCAACAGCTTAAATTTTTGAAGGACTTCAGGTTCTAGAAAGTCCTGAGAGCCTAGTGGGAAACCTTTCCTTAAAAATAAGATAAACTAAGTCCGCATCTCTTTTTCTAAAAGATATCTAGGTAGGTATAATTTCTGCAGGATTTGAAAGGACTCTAGTTGGTAAGCATCACTTTCAAACTGGGAGTTTGTGCACAAGGCAGTGATATATCTGGAAAATTTGACTCCCCAGATCATGTAACAAGGAGCAGTATCCTCCCTAGAGCTGTTTGAGCTGGCCTCTAGACCAGCAGCAGGAATAAAAAAACAAGGATCACGGAGCTATCTGAGATGTGTTTGGGAAACCAGGGTAGCTCTGCAATTCCCTCCTGGCCTGTGTATTTGTTTTCCTTTCAGAGGAGTCTTGGATATGAGGGTGAGGGTGTATCAGGGTATCAGAGTCCTTTGGAGGCCAACACATGCATCTAGGGTTGGGTTTGCAGGTTGCACTGATGTGATAACCCTCTGCACTCTTAGGACAACAGCCGTTGCTTGGTGCCCAGTTCAGAGAGGTCATCCTGTTCTTCCTAGTCAGTAGAACAGCATTTTCTTCACTGCACTAAAGTGGATTTGTAAGCTCTTAATGTTTACATGTTTTGTCATAAAATTAATGAGCATCCACCCCCTTAAAAATCTCATTAAAGTTTGTCTTTGGCAGGTTGCCTCACAAAGTCTTGACAGCACTTTGGGTGCTGATGATCTGATCAGAGTGTCTTCTCATTCCCTCCTCCTTCCCCATCTGCTTGAATCTACCTCTTGCATTACAAAAATAAACTGTTTGAGGTAGGAACTGGTTTTTCTGCTTTTGCATGGTGCAATGCTGTCTGGTGCCCAACTTCTCTGCGGTATGAGTTATCCTCTGCTCGTTGCTGCTACACCATCTCCTCTGCCCAAACAAGTTACTCGAGGAGTAGGCTACATGCTGCAGCGTATGTGTAGCATATGATAATGCTAATAACTGTCATGCTTTCCTGTAGAGAACGTGCATCTCAGACTACCCATTTATACTGATAGCTAAGGCAACTTGCTTAGAGGTTGAAGCAGAGGGACTACTGAGGAAGTCATCAAAGGTATGGAAGATTAGAGGCTGTGGATCTTGGAGGGAAAAATAAGACCTGGTCCCTGCTCTTCAGTATAATCTGCACTGCTGTCTAATGAAGGGGGAAGTGATGGGAAGCTTGTGCACTATAAGTCTGAAAATGTAGCTGTATTTTAAGAAATTTTAAGATACTTCATAAAATGCTGCTCTTTGTCTACTGATTTACTATGATCTGAGAGGATACAAGGAACAAGGAAGGAAAGTGGAGGCTCAAACAGCCCACAGTAGCAAGCTCTTGTGTGCCTTTGAATGTGTTAAAGTTAGGATTTGTTAAACAGTGCTGCCATCATTTGAAAATTCCTTCTTTAAATGAGCAAGAAATAGTCCGGCCAAATGCAAGAAAGAGAAAATATAAATCAGTGGTTCTTTGGTAGCCCTTTATTAAGGATTGGTCTGTAAGCAGTTTTACAACAGATTACATAGGTCTATTCAGTGAGCTTTTAGAAATGGGGGAGGTTGTTGTTTAGGAATATCAAACGCCTTTTGTAGTCATTATATAGTTCTGGTGAACAGTCATTAATCGTCTTAAAAATAACTGGAGACAGATAACATAATAAACTGCCCCTGGGTTGTATTTCTGTTTTATCAGCCAGCAGTTAGAAGTAAAGGCAGAAATGGTACTTCTAGCTAGTTTTGTTTAAAGCAGCAGGAATGAAGAAAAGCATTATCAGGATGTGAAACACATTAAATCATGCCAAGAAAATTCCTTTCATCTTGAGTATGGCTGCTGACTGTCAATAACTGAGATTAACGCTACAGGAAACAAAGCAGAAATGTTAAATATAATGACATTTAAAGAAGAGCAATAACCAGTTTATTAAAGGAAAGTGGTTTGAACTCTGTGATGTTGGCGAATGGAGTTTCAGAAGCATCTTGAGATACTTTTGCCTCATCTAAATCATCATAGGAGTAAATTAAAATATATCCTGTAAAGGAAACCTGGTCTCTTTTTGTATTATCTTCTCAGGGATAGGCATACTCCTAATTTTTAAAAGGAACTCAAATGCCCTGATTGTGAGCCTGAAATTCTGTATCCTCAAAGACTGCTACTTCAACAACTTTCCTATCTGATGTGAATACACTGAAACAGAGGCTGCTTTAGCAATGAACGTTCTATTAAGAATGAAATTGAGCTGTGTGCTTTTGTCTTTCTTTTCTGTCCCGTAGTTTTCTCCCTCTCCCAGATTTAACAGCAGCTCCTGATGATGCTCGGTGCTGCTGCTCACAGGGAAGTACAGAGCCAGGCTGGCGAGAGCAGCTCTGTGCCAGCAGCCAGGGACAGTGCATAACAGTTGAGATCAGCCAGTGTTTCAGTTCGTGGTGTGGCATTAAGGCGCATGTCTCTCCTCTCCAGTAAATTAAATTTTTACAGGTTCTCCAAAAATTCTCTTTAGGACTTCTAAGCCTCATTGCATTGGGAAACCTGGCCAAAAATGTCATATGGTCCAGTGATTTGAGCAGAGGCAAAAAGGCTCAACTCCACTCTTAGTGGGGGTACTAGAAGGAATTTAACCTCAAAGATCTTGGTTGGCAGAGATGTTGATTAGCAGCCATACACAAGGATCTCTGTAGTTCAAGGTGCTCTGGTATTTAAATTAATCCTACTTTATAAATTTTTGTGGAGCCTTAAGGATGGAAAGGCCCATCTGTGTAGAGAAGCTGGCTGTAGAAGGACCCTTGGTCTAAGGCTGCAACTGCAATGATCTTATGGGGCACCCTGCCATTTACCACTTGCCTACTCCTACCACCTTCCCTTTCTTGCCTGAATGCTGCTTTTGCTCCATTAATGCCTTCTCCATTGATGTGATCATTTCCTGTCACTCAGCTGGTTCTGTCACTCAGCTGAAGTCCTGTGTATTCTCTACCAGTGCAACTGTTCATGGCAGTCTCTTTGATGTGCACCTGTTTCTTTTAATGAATTAATTCTAAGGCTTGATGATCCTTGTCATCAACTTGCCTGTCTTTCTGTATAACAGACTATACAGCTTCCCTGAAATAATTCAGTGATAAGAGGGAGGCATTTCTTGCATTTAATTGGGTGTATTGAACAGTCTTTTAGTCCATCAATATTTCAGAAGAAAGCCCAGCCTAACTTATGATTAACTGAGAACAATAAACACATTTTAGATTGGAAAGTTA
Source organism: Coracias cyanogaster (assembly GCA_033124195.1). Classification (NCBI taxonomy): domain Eukaryota; kingdom Metazoa; phylum Chordata; class Aves; order Coraciiformes; family Coraciidae; genus Coracias; species Coracias cyanogaster. Next base: position 29,275 of record JAVSBS010016126.1, read on the forward strand.
CAACTAATGGATTCAAATAAGCTTTGAAGTTGATTAGTAGAAGTAACTCATTTCTCTAGCAATTTCTAGTCTTTAGGAACAAGTCTTAGAGGGACACTTGGCCTTTTATCCTGCCTAATGCATGAGTGGCTCCTAATAACATGAGCAGGATGTCTTTTTGTGTAAAGCTCCCGCATGACGCACCTGTCAGTGGTGCAGAGCTGTGCAGGGTACCTCAGCAGGGTCCACCTCAGCTCCACGCTCTCTTCCTGGTGGTTTTGGGCATTCTGTTAATCATGGAAGCTGTCTTCATGCTGTTTAGAGAGAGAAAAATGAGTTTTTTCCACTATAGAATCTTGTTGAGACTGACTTGCCTTAAACAGTATGAAAGCTACTTCCTCTTAAAGATAGTGTGAAATTTTGCTCACGTAAGAGACGAGAAGCAGAATGTGTTCAGATGTGAGTGGGGGCCAAGGACTATTAATGCATAATGGAATGCGGCCCTTGAAGATACTCGTTTGGGAGCAGCTTTCGTGATGATGTAGTAATTATTCCTCTAATAGAAAAAAAAAAATCTGCAGGCATGTAACAGCAGCTGAAGAAACAGTAGCAACAGAGAGAATCAAAGAAAAAATGGCATAAAGGCTGATAGCAAAAGGAGGCAGTAGCTGGAGAAACACTATTGGCCTTAAATGTGGAGAATTTAGGTGATGGTTTCTCTGAAGCAGGCAGGCAAGGTAGGCACGGCTTTGTTTAGTGGCTATCCTTTTTCTTTAGCGATATTGAATCTCTGAAACTCTAATAGAAATTATAATTAGCCACAACAAAACCTTCTGTGAAGAAATTAGTTCAGCCTAATTACAGTATGGGAGAAGAGTTTACATGTCTCTGCTCTTTGGAGGCTCTGTGACCTGCTCCATGGGACCAGAGGCATGACTGTATTCAGGGACTCGGTGGGGACTTCAAGGCCCCTTAGTTAATTAAGAAACTAGAATTGCTTTGTGACATGTGGTAGCCTAGATCTTATGATACTGCTTATAGCATGTGTGTCTGCGTGTTGGTCTTATCTACGTAACTAAGAGTTGAAAGGGGGAATGAACAACAGTGCTGGAGATGGCTGGTGGCTTTTTGTGGAGGCAGACTCTCTGTGGCCTTGCTGTTTGAATGGCTTATGAAGGTGGCTGTCGTGGTCTGGGTGACCTTTGGGAGGCAGTACGAACGCTTGTGCACTCGGACCGCGACAGTGGCTCAAACTAGAATCAGGTCCAGTTACATGACTTGAGCAACTACATTCTTTATTTTATAAAACTGACACTCAGTAAACTTATGTAATCTTCATTCTTCATAGAAAAAGCCAAGAGTGATGTAGGGAGCACTACACGACATTGGCTCTCAAAGTTGGTGCCATATCTCTGTAGCACATGGTAGATGAACTGAATTTTTCTGGTTCTGGTGCTTAAGAAAGCACAGATGATGTCAGAGTGGTGCTTTGCTTTTTCCTGTGTGGTAGAGCCACTGCTCAGAAACAGGAGTCATGTAGGTTTGGGGATGTGGTTTTGGGCCCTTATTTTTTGATAAGCCAAATTTTGATGTTTCATATGACATAGCTGGATCCTTGTTACTATTTGGAAGATTACTTTCTCGATCCAGCATTTACAAATGCAAACATCAAGTTCACTGGCTTCTACTAATCAGCATTCTGTGTACATCTGGACTTCTGACTTTCTCACAGATAATAGAGTATGTTTCTAATGCTATTTGTAATACTGTATTCATATTGACTTAACTGCCGATTCTTACCAATTCGAGTACGACAGTCTGTGGATTTAGAGGAAGAAATGTTTCACTGAGCAGGTTATCAAAAACTGAAAGGAGAAAGTGGTTTTCCAGATGACTTCATCCAGCTATGTATGTCACTGAAAATAACAGAAAGCTCCTAAGCAAATGGATGCAAGGTTCTGGATGACATAGCCTGAATAAACTCTGTCCGGAGTGATGTTCTGTTGAGAATGAAGCCATCTGTAATGAGTGAAAACCCAGCAAATGGGAGAGTCCTCTTCACAGGGATCTGGAAGTCTTTTGGTTGTGAGATGGTGTTGTCTAAGCTGGCTAAAAAGCAGTAGTTGAATTTTGGCTTGCACTGTCAGTACGTACATTCTCTACAAGTGCAGTGATGGCAGGGATTTTAGGATAAACCAAGCTGGACTCCAATCAATGGAAATGGGATTTCCAGCTCCTGTGTGCAGTGAGGTCTGGAGGCTGAAGTTCTCGGAGACTTGCCCCACCTGGTGCAATGCACATGCTTATGTTGTGCTTGCCCTCAAATGCACCTGGCTTGCTCCATTTTTGGCAGGTGATTCCTATGCACTGGTGGCAGGGGATGAGTGTGGAGGTGGAAAGAAGCTGAATAGAACTCAGACAGAATATGCTAGTTAGGCATCCTGCTACTACACCAAATTCGAGCTTGTCTAATATCACACTGGATCAAGAATTTAAGCCTATTGATGGAGGAGTAAGTTGACAGAATATGCCAAACTGTGACTGTCTGCAACTTTATTTTGAGAAGTGTGGTGCAGTGTCTCTCTCTGCTTCATGTTACAGCCATAAATTAAGATTTTTCAATAATATTTCACTGGTTCTTCAAGGGGAAGGAATATTTTCTTAGTGACAGTGAGAGAAGACAGAACTGCTTCTCCTTGTTGCCTGAAATGCCACAGGTATCATTTTCCCTGCTGCAATCCTCTCCAAAGCAAAATGGCTGCATCAAGAGGCATTTCCCTATCCTGAATCCTAGTGAATTTGTTTTTCTTGTCTATTGACTTCCTAACTTCAGATGTTTTGCCTTTTTTAAAAAAAAATGAAAGAATAATAATGTTTAAAAACTGGGTATTGAGGTTTTAAAATATGATAAAATAATATAGAATATTAAAATTGTTCAAAATATAGTTAAAAGTATTATCTTCAAATTGGGTACTTCTCTTTTGTTCTGGAGGAGATTTTTAGGGACTCTGTCTGCAGAGTTCTCAGTGCCTGAAAGATTACTTTTCAGTAATCTGTATTGGGAGATTAGTAGGTGAATGCATAATTTTCCATAATCATAAGAGACAAGAGTTTTGAATAGTGGGCTCAGACTCCTCTGGATCACTCACTGCTTAAATTAACTTCTGTTGGTTCGGTGGCTGTTTTTTTTATCTTTTCTTCACAATGGTTAAGAACACCATGAGGCTAGCTAGCAGGAATTCTCTCTTATCTATTGAATCTCACTTACAAGGATTAATGAAGAGAAAATGGGAGCTTTTGTTGTAGGAACTGAGTGAATCTTATGGCCTTTATAGCAAACTATTTGTTGATTTAGTAGAAATTGTGTTTCACTAGCAGGGTAATTCATCAGTATCAGACACCAGTACTACTGTATGTGCTGAAATCAATTCTGTGTGAGGTTCAGAGCACACTAGAAATCTTATGTTTTAAAATAGCTTTCTGCATAGGACAGGGAAGAATAAAGTTATTACCCTAAACTGAAGTAAATGGACATGCTAAGACATGTCAGACCTTATCAGTTAAAGCTATTTAATAAGGAATTCTATGTATTTGGCCACTTCTAGTCATCTTGGCAATGAATAATTCCATTTTCTGGAAAACTACTCGGGAAAATTTTTGTCATGTTGAGCTTCTTGGACACTAAGGTGGTAGATGAAAAATATTGGAACTGCTATTAACTGGAAACCATGTACGTGCAGGTAAATGATGCGTGAGTGGATGGACCATGATGGCTGAGACACTCAGCTCAATAGAGGTTTTGCTGGTGCTGAGAGATGGGTGGTTATCAGTCCTGGGCTCCTCTTCCCCTGTGTTTCTGGAAAGCCTATGGAATAGTGTCTGTGAAACCACCAACAGTAACTGGATGCAGCTGGGAGACCAACACTGGACATGCCACAAAGGGGCATAGAATATGGACTGGGAAATAAATGATGGGGTGATGAGGGGTGGGAGAGTGTGAAGGTTTCCAATAGTGAAGACAACTACCTGCAAATCTGTCCTCTGACAATATTTGTATACATGAAAGCTCTCATTAAGCTTGGCAGGAGACTGTGGGTGAGAAGGGGCTCATGGATGAAGGTATGATAAGTATGACTAGCTTTGTCCCACATTCTTTAAAAAGAAAGGAAGAAGTTTGTGAAATCTGTTGTTTGGGTTTTTTTTTGTTCCCCACAGACCTTGCTGTATATGTAATTTAAGAGGAAAATTAAGAATTATTAGTAAAAAAGAAATTAATTGCGTGCTAAAACAGGCCTGCATATACACATTTCTCCAGTTGTATAATGGGTCAAGCTGAGCCATTCACAGAAAGAACTGCTTAAAGCTGCATGCCTAGGGCATAAAAATTACCCACAGTTGGAAGCTAATAATATCATGTGGTAAGGCAAAGTAATATTTGTGCTAAAAAAGAGTATTGATTAAACTGTTTGCAACATATTGTTGGATTCCTCATATTTAGATTCTCGCTAAAGGTTCACTGAGACGCATCAGTTTTCCGTTAACCATGCAGTCACTCCTGGCTTGAATTTCTGCAGACAGCTCTTTTGTAATGTGTGAGCTTTGGAACTTATCAAAACCCCGATGTTAGTCATGCTCACGGTAACATGAGAGAACATTATTAGTACTGTCATTTCCAAAGCAAATGGAAATTTACCAGCCTTATCCTGGTAAATTTGGTTGGAAAATAACACGCCGCTTTCTCTGCAAGCTTAGCAGGAATATATGCTTAAAGGACTGTTTATTTGTATGTAGATTCCGTGAAGTTTTAAGCATAAGGTACATATATATCCTCATGCTAAACGCTCACCCCAGAGTTCCCACGAATATTTGGCATCGCTGTAGCACACTCTGTTCTCTTATATGCGCATTATTATATGTGTATTGCTGACACGTTGATTAGTATCAACTAAACCTGATTTTGCAAGCATAAATCATGAACTCAACCTATTATAAATCATTATTTGCATCTTCCATGTAGTCCGCCTGTTCTGATCTGTGCCCAAATCAGATACTTAGGCTATATCGATAGTTAAATTGGAAGATAAGATTGTAATACTTGCTGTACAAAATTTACCTTCCCTAATAATCTTGAAGAAGTTGCAGTGGTCCTGTAGTAAAGACCAAGTATGTTTCCAATGAGCTGGTTGGGGTACAGAGAGTGCTGAAGCCATACAATGCTGATAGATTCACTGGCTTTGTCAGTTATAAGTAACTGCATGACATGTCCATGAAGTCCTGTCACTTGATTAGAAGGAAAACAGGAGCTGGGACATCTAAACGAATGTAACTGGAAGCTTCACATCCTGGTGATGGTCTGGAAAGCATTGTGTGAAGCCTGTGCTCAGCTGGGGTAACTTGTGAAACTATACATCTCAATAGGATTATTTCATTTAAAACAAACAAAAAAAGTGTGCATATTTAAGAGTATTGCATGCTACAAGGTTTATTAGTCTATATTTAAAGATGAAAACTCAACGTACATGGATGCTCAGAAAAGCATTATACTGCTTTGACAGCTCTAACTTGGGGGAGGGATGAATGCATTCTTGTGGTAATTAAAATAGGCTAGTAATTAAAATATGCTGATGAACACAAAAGATTGTTCTGGGTTAGATCAAAGATTTGCCTTTCATACATTAACCTCATACTGTCCATCAGAGGGAATCCGTAAACTTTTATTCAGAAGGTATCTCCTGATTTATAGGTGCTTGCTTACAAAAATCAGCCTTTTTCCAATACCCTCCACTACATCAGATCTTGATATTTTCCCTTTGTGGTCATACCTGTGTATGCAATATACTGAAGGAGCACTGGGAAACCACAGGGTCCACTTCAGCAGCAGCATCTGGGCTGCAGCTAGCTTTTGGTGCTGCTGCTCTCCCAGCAGTGAGGGCCTGCAGCCAGAAGGTGACTGCGTTGTCAGAAGCTGAAATGGAGAAGACCAAAATGAACTGAGGAGACAGAGCGGCTTGTTTATAGTACTCCACAATTTATTGCTTATTTGTTGTCCAAATCTTTAAAGATAGGCTAAAGGGGAAGGGGAACTAATCCTGTGGGTGTTGAATCTCTTCTGATAGTGAGAAACACAAGCATAAAATTGCAGTAAAGC
>JAVSBS010016126.1:35501-58017 GCA_033124195.1 Coracias cyanogaster
GGGGAAGGGGAACTAATCCTGTGGGTGTTGAATCTCTTCTGATAGTGAGAAACACAAGCATAAAATTGCAGTAAAGCAGGACAGCCTCTGAAGGATTTTCCTGGAGTAAGCTTTTTTCCCCCTGCTGTGCAAAACAACTAGAAAATTTCCATTATGACCATGCCCTTGCCCGAGTTAATAGCTTTGTATCATGGACTGACTTGCCTGAGTAGCCTTCCTCAGGAGACAGAGGGATGACATTTTGTATGCTTTAAACTTCACCTTTGACTTACGTTTTGTAATTCTTGCTCTTTGTCACGTCAATAAGGAGGTAAAGATGGAAATGTCATAAGAAAAAATGGAATAAGCAAACACGCTGCTAAATGTGGCCCAGGAAAATTAACTGGATTTTTTTGTTGCTGTTTGTTTACCAACAGAGGGATCCCCTTCTGAACACCACAGTTTTAGAGCATACCAAAATGATGTTATGGTAAGATTCTTAATATCTTATTTATGCTTAATTCTTAATATCCCATATTAGGAGTGTTGTTTCAGATCCCAACTTTTCTTCCTCTGTGGTTCATTGTAAGGTTTCCTGAAATCCCTTAATCTGGAGCCAGTAATCTCATTGAACACATTGTTTCTGTCTGCTATTAAAGGATTGAACAAAATTAGTATCTAGGAAGAGGTTCCTATAAGTTTCATTTTCTGAGGTTTGTCTTTCCAAAATCTGACCTCACCCATCATTTGGGCATGAATAGTCAAAAGGAAAGGCTCTAACCAGAGAGTGGAAAGGAAAATAGGAAGAGAAACTGTTGACACTTCTTGTTTGTTTTTAAAACTGTTTGTAGTCTGGCCATATGCTTGTTACTCTCTTCCCAACTTTGTTCCCTTCAAATGTTTTCGGTTTGTAAGAGAACTGGGTTATGTTGTGGTTGCCAGAGGAGTAAGTGCAGGCTGTGAAGAACGGAAAGGGAGAGGAAGCTTTGAGCAGAGCTTGTGGGACGGTCGGGCTGCTGCAGAGGCAGACTGTCTTCGTTTGGTTTGACTTACTATATTTTTCTTTTTTTCCCTACAAAACAGCTAGAGGCGAATTCAAGAGCTAAGGAAGGTTCTAGTCCCCACACACACAAAAAATCCTACTATTCTGAGAAGGGATCATAATCTGATCTGAATCCATTGTACTTTGAATGAAAAATCTCGTTCTTTATTACCTTGTGGTGGCACCAGCCACAAATTTGAGCTTCATTTGTAGACTGAATGAAGGTTCTGAAACAGCACCAAGAGCCAATTTGTTTTTCTCCCTGTGAACGAGTATTAGTAAAATTGTAAAACAGATTGTTTGAAAGATTCTTGTGTGTATTGAGACATTCTGCCATTGATCTTCAGAATATAGAATCATAGAATGACGTAGAATATGCCATACGGATCTTTGTTTCAGAATTTCTTCCAAACTTCTTGGTTTTTTGAATTTATTTAATTTATTGTCATTGAGCTATGTTCTTCCTAAGCTGGATCTAGCTGCAGTCTGCAGTAAAAGCCTCACCCTCTTTTTCCCTTGAGCCTTAAATCTCAATAAGTGTTACACTATAATATTGGCAGCCAGAATACAAAGGAACTCACATTATCATCAACTGTCATTCTCATCTGACAATACCGTATTATATTCTCAATAGATACTTTTGTGAGCAAACAATGAGTGGCATAAATGACTGTGCTGGTCTGACATGGGGAATTTGACTTGTCAGTTAGAGAAGAATAAGGCAAAAATTGTATACATGGCCAAAATATTTAGCATAAAACTACTTGTGCTCCTCCTCCCCGCAGAAGGAAGAAGAAAGTTAAGAGGGAACAGAGAGGCATATATTTACCAGATGAAAGAGGCTGCCTGATTGTACTACCTCTGTCAGCACTGTCGTCTCCTGATAAATGGAGTGCCCTGCATTTGCTGCACAGCTGTGGATACTGAAGGAGAAACTGGAAATGCATGTTGTTCAATAGAAAAGCAAAGATTATTTGTAGGAGCTCTCGTCTTATCGGGTGACTCCAATATGTGTGGTGGCAGGGCTGCTGGGTGAATGATTGGGGTTACATTCTTCTGGAGCAGACCCTCTTACGGGCTCTGACCTTCCTCGGCTCGTTGCCTGGAAAGCAGTGTATTTCAGCAGAATAGAGCCTCATGAAAGATACATTGCCAGGCACAAAGGAATTTGGCCTTATTTAGTATACTCTTAGCAGAGATATAACCAATTTACTTGCAGAGCTCGGTTCCTTTAGAGTGGTTTAGAAATGGCCTGGATTACATGACAATCTACTATACTTGAAAAAAAAAAAAGTGGTATCTTTCAATCAACTTTAAATAAGGAAAAAAATCTTTTTATTATGCAATTATCACTAGTAGCATGACTGTAATTCTATTCAGTGGAAAATCTCCAGAGATACAGTAATTCACCTGTTACATCACTTTCTTATATCAGTTATATCAGTTTCTTATAACTGACCTTTGCGAGCTAGTGTTAGTTATGTGGTATTTCAACCTTGCTTACTGTGCCAGAATGTATTTTCCTAGTGTATAAAGTGATCTTTCGAGATCTGTACATCTACCGTAGTATAATATTATGTGGAATGAGACTGATCTTTTTCCTTGGAAACGTTTATCAGTCTTGTGACCTTAAATAAAGTGGAATGTACATAATAGTTGTAAACACAACTGTAGCATCAGCGAATTAAAGTGCCTGTCTGGTTGTAAGGTTTACAGGTGCTTCAGAGAGATGCTTTAATTACAGGAGAGTTGTTTCAGGGTGATCTTATATGTGATAGAATAGTGCTTGGAGGTGCAACACAGATCAGAGCTTTTCTGCTGTAGCTGCAGTGCAGACTCAGTAAAAATTTAAAAAGCCAAGAGATATATGAGTGATAAAAAGGAACTGGGGAAAACTCTTTTGCAAGTGGTGGAGCCGCGGCAGCATTGGCCAAGCCATTGATTCCAAATGAACTGGATTTTTAATTTTGCACTTCCACACTAACATAGTTATAATAGTTTTTCTTGAGAAAGAAGTACTTTCTGAAGAACAGACTTTAAAGCACTAGTTTTTTTTCTTTATCAGGAGAGGATTTTTAAGGTATCTCTGTGCTTTATCATTACTGGAATGAAAAACACCATTCTGTGATAGAAATTGCTTGTTTCTTACTCTGTAGTACACTCTGTCCAGAGATGTTCTTGGGAATGGTACTGCTCTTACATGGATCATTAACTAAGCATTTGAGGTATTCTGACCTAACCCACTTTCATAGGATTAAATTAAATAGAAATCACAAAATAACTAGCTTTAGAGATTTTCTCACCTTGGTCATTTTGTACTTGTATTGTTGGAATTAGACACTACAGTAGACAAGATAATTTCTTCAGCTAAGAGGAAATTTAACATCATGTCAGGAAAATAACTGCCTTTGAAAGTGAAGGAAACCAGGAAGGCTATAGTGAAGGTGAATCAATTTAAGCACAGGTTGTGTAATGCATTTAGAATTTAAGATCTATCCTGTGCAAATAAGAATAACACAGGTAACATCCATGATACCTCTGCTGCCTGAAAAGCCAGGGTCAGAAAACAGAAACTACAGAAGTGAATAGGGATTTAAGTTCATTAGAAACAGACTCTTTGATTGCAGACCTATAGTCATGGCTGCATGCATCTCTGGGCATTTCTTACTGTCTGTTTAGCAGAGGCAAAGCGGAGGAAAAAGTGAATCTACTTATAGCACTCCCCCTTGTCTAATTTACCTGTACTGGAGCACAGGGAAGCCAGGCTGACTGTCTCCCCCCATCTCTGACCATACCAAACAAAAAGTCTCAGGCAGTTGTTGTAATCAAGCCAACACATGCAAATCCTGGGGTTAGAAATATCGCTGGGGCTTAGCAATGCCCAGTGAAACCCATTTCCAATACAGAATCTCATCAACCCAGTAAGAAGTGTCCCTTGTAATGGGACATACACTCACAAGCTGCTAGCTTAAGCACCAGCAAGGTGTCTACATTGTGAGAACTGGGGACTTGGGGGCAGTCAGTGTACAGTGTTACCAATATCATAGGTGAATATGCCAATGTTCAGGTGAAAATAAAGTCAGGCAGCAGGTAACATACCTCCAGCAGGTTTGAAAATAATTTCTTATCTTCTTTTTTAAAGGCTTTTTTTGTTCTTCTTACAAATTTCCCTAAGAATGTGACAGGTTCCTCAGCTGACTTCATCATCACCCCACCGTGTTTTGTGGAGCTCTGCCAGCAGAAAGTAGGGAAGTGCATGGCTGGGTCAGCTACTCTGCTGGGAAGCGAAGAGGGAAGGTGGCACAAAGTCCCTGCCAGTAATGGATTTGCAGGCTATGTGAACGGTCTATGATCACACCTACATATTTTTGTATTAAAAAGTGGTATTATGAGAAAATCTTGATTCAAAATTAGGGAATTGTAATAACCTGGGAAAGCGCAAGTGTTCTGCCACTGCATACATCTCTGTTAACATGAATACAAACTGCCTCATGCAAAACTGACCTGCCGCTCGTGCTTCTTGTGATGCTGAAGGGACGGGCTTCTCTGAGTAGCCACCACAGCAGCTGGGAGGACAGGGTTTTTAGTCTGCCTTTTAGTTATCCTGATGATAGCTTTCATTTTTTTGTCTTAATTCCTGGAGATACTCACTGCAGAAGATCTTTTCCTGAGAATCATGTAACTAAGTAAATGTTTACTTTAACTCCACTCCTAGAAATACTGCTTAGTAAAGGTAGAGTGTTAATTCTAGAATTCAGGATGTGTGCAGAAAAATTTTAAAGCTTCAAAAAGTATGAGTAGGGTTACTTCTTTTCCTTTCATTCTAGTTCTGCAAAGCTGTGCTTCCAGATCGTCAGTGACTTGGGCTATTCTGATCGAATCCTTTAACAAAAGAGCAGCTATTGGACTTTAAGTACAGCCAGCTGTTGGAGAGGAAATTGGATATTACCGTAGTTCAGATGTCATAGCTAAAAAGTGAAAGCTCAGAGACACCCTCATAAATTTTGCTGTGATAGCTTAATGTGTTAGCCCAACTTGCGCTTCCTCAACATTCTGCCACCTCTTTGCCAGTAGCTCGCCAGTCACCTTGGAACGAGTGAGGAAAAAAATCAAGCGCCCTCTCCTTTCTCCCAGGGAAACTGGACCATGTTGGCTTAAACCCACCATGTGAGAGGTGGAAGCTGAGCACTGGCTTGGACCTTGGTGGGTGGAGTGCACTGGTGTATCCCTCCTGGAGTGTGCTGCGGGCTGGAAACACTGGTGGGGACTGGCAGGAGGCAGATGGCAGTGGGAGCTGGTGGTGCTTTGAGCCACCACAGCTGTGTGGTAGGTGAATGTGTGTCACAGCCTGCTTGAAGAAGTTTGCATTTCCTTTAAAAAAAGCCGCAGTAAAGATGTATGGAGTACTTAGTATTGCTGGCTTCCCCTTTAATGTGAGTAGCTTTTGGTATCATTTGCCATACAGAAAGTGTTCAGTCTTTTCTTAACCATAATTATTCTTTTATATAGTCTTGGCCCTTTAATCTCCTCCTGCCCTTCTTGCCAGGTAATGTAAAGGACTTTTATTTCTGGAAAGTTTTGTTTATAAAATTAATATTCTTGCGGAGAATGCATTTTTAAGGCCAAGAAATAAAGTTTTCAGGGTGGTTGCATTTTCTTATTGCGTGTGCTGCATTACCGTGAATAATTTGTAGGCGCTGTGTAGTAGATTTCTTACTTAAAAATATGACCACTGCAAGTAATTTTTATTTGTTTTTCTAGAAAGAAAAAAAATAGATGCTTTTATTGTGCTGAGACAGACTGCCTACTCAAATTTGTGCTTTCCTTTGTGCTTAGTTTTGAACTGCCATTTAGGAGCTGTTATATCTCTTTTGTTTTTGCTGCACTTTTGAACAACTCTGAGAGACAGAAAAATTAATTTTCTTTGAGAGGAACCAGTGGCCCATGCATTCTCATGGAGTTTGGAAGAGACTTATGCTAGTTTATCAGCTGGTGAATCTGAATCAATAATTCAATAGTCAGCTGTTACTTTAGAAATCAAAATTTGTACTGGTATGTAGTGGCCTCTGCCCATCTTACTAAACTCTCACACCCACCAAAAGCTGCCCTCAAACTGCTTCTCATGAGTTATCTTGAAGCAGGGACCATTCTTAAACATTGCCTGGGAAATGGGGCCAGGAGAGTGAGTGGGGGGATTTTGAGATGTGTTACACAACATTTGCATAGCAGGGAATGTTATTACTGTTGCTCTTTTTATTTTTTCTTTTTCTGGGTTCCCTGACCCCATGAGTTCCCTGCTAGATGCTGACGTGCTGTTGTCAGTGGGAGAAACTGAGTCACTTGAGCCCAGCACTGGAGGGTTCTCACATGTCCTTGGGCAGTGGTTGTCGTGTGGGAACCCATTCATAGTGCGGTGTCCTTAAAGTTGCCCAGGGAGATGCTGTGGGAGAGAAAGAGCTGGCTAAGGGAGCTGTGCTGCCTTGCACCTCCTGAGGGTCTGGCCCAGGATCTATAATTGCAGGAGAATTTTCCTTTATAGCTCAATAGAGCTAAATGGGAACCATAATTGTGAGCCATTTCACATATGCTGTATCAAAGCCCGCAACAAAGCAGGATTTCTATTAGGAGGGCATGATTTGTGACATTTCATGATGCTATTTTCATCTATTTTTAAAATGGTCAAAAATGGAATTTTCCTGTGGGGAACATACAAATTAATGGTCTCTCTTTTTTTTTTTTTTTAAGAGGGAGAGAGCATGAGTTTTATAGATCACAATAAATCATAGTGACTGGTGATAACAAAGTATTTGTTAGGATGAAGCTCTGTTATATTTGATTGGACATTAATCATCTTTTCTGTGTGCTGTGGATATGGTTTCAATGTAAGTTGTTTACCAGCAAATACATAGTTGGCTTTGAAGATTAAGTGACACTTCAGATGGTAACATATTCCCTTTGAAGTAATAAAGATGGATGAGTCTTTTCGTTATGACTACTGGGATCTGAATGAGAAATATTTCAAGAATTGGCAAATAGCGGAGTTTAGGGCTACACTTAGTGATAACTTGCAATCTGTGAGTTTTCACTGACATTTTCAGTGTACGTGGCATGGGTCAATGCTGAGCTTGGACAACATCTACTAAAGAATTCCTCCTGTTGCAAGTAACAGCGAAACAGCACTGACTGTGGTAGGAATGACATGGGCTCATCCACAAATATTTGGCTGTACTCAGAGTAAGATCTGACAGGTTTGTAATTTTCCATGAATTAGACCTGTCACGCTCGTACTGGACGATGACACTTGCTCAGAGAGCAAGTGAGGTGAGGCACAGGAGCCAGCAGCATTTTGCTTTGCAGACTAGATGGCCTTTATTGTGCCTTTCCTCTGTCGCTGCCAGAATCTTGAAGGTTCCCTTTGCCTACTTGTGATGCTTGGGTTTAAATAATACCTGCTTTGTTAAATAGCTATCCTGCTTCTCGGAATAAAAGGGAGCAAAATGAAGTACCTGCAGCCTTGGTATTTCATAGAAATTCAGCAAGTAATGTTCTAGCATCACCTGAATGTGTTTCTTAAAATGTGACACCCTCTACGGGGTTTTGCAAAACACTATTAGGGTTGTGCATAACCCAGCGCCTTGCACTGCGAACACATCTGCTGTAGCAGGGCCCGCTGCCGCTGCCGTCCCGAGGCTGTGCTGAATGGCAGGACTGGAAGAGCAGCACAGCCTGCATTACCCCAGCATGTGCCTCTTCTTCCCTTTTTGCTTTCTTTGATACTAGTTTAGCAGGTAAAATCAACTCTTGCCACGTTTCAAAGCCATGTCTGTGTTCCCCACAGCTTTTTGGGTTGGTCTGTCCTTTCCAGAACCTTTCTAGAACAGTTCTCAGAAAGGAAATGCAAGCTTTTTTCTTTTACTTTCTTTGCTCTCTTTCTCCTCCCATCTCCTCCTTTCATTGCTTCTATTTCTTTATTTTCATTAGTTTAAATACATTACACAAATGTATGTGCAACACATTTGTGTACCATCATTTTGTAGATTGGTATTAATTTACAAAGCTTCATTCTTCCTCACATATTTGTTTGATTGTGGCCCAGTTTTCCTTTCCAAAGAATTTATTTGGAAGCAGTTCCCCTGGTGTGATTATCCTACTGTTTCCTTACATACTTTATGTATGTGACCAGTAAATAGTTTCACTATGGTTCCTTATGACAGAGAGATCATAATTACATCAATTAATGTAAAATTACATCAGTAATGAGCTCTGTGATGTCATAAAGAAGAAAAAATTACTAAAAATCTTGTGAGAGAAGGTCCAGATATATTTCTTCCTCTTTGTTAAGTTAGTGCTGGTTAATCTTTGTGGGCAACACACTGGGAATTGATGCTGGCTACCGTGCTTCTGACAGAGCATTTAATGTGGAACTATCCTGGTCAGAGAGAGCAAGAACAAATTGTCTGCTTTAAGTATTACCTTAAGCAATATATTGTGGCATCAGATTTGTGTAAGGAGGGAACGTCAGTCCTGACAAACATGGCTTTTTGTTCCTTCTGTTGCATACTCCAGTGCATGGTACACAAAGTGTCATTGAACTCTGAAAACCTGGAGGTTTTTGAATGATTGAAGACTTTTTTCTTTTTGCTTTTGTTAATGCTTTACAATTTGAGATTGTTGCTGTTTCAGCATTAGTTACTTCCTCAGTGTTTGAGATTCTTTTCATTATTCTCCTTCTGGTTTGATTTTCTTTAAAATTATATATTTTATTAAAAAAAAAAAGCAGGAATTGCATTGGGCCCAAGATACATGAATTTCTTGAGACTATTGTTCATAGTTCTTCAAAAATTATACACTGGAGGCCTTTGTGAATGGGTAGAGTAGCTCTGATTAAACATGCAACAAATGAAGAAGGCTCAGTGTGGAAATGAAGTCATTTACATTACTTTGAGGAGACACTGAGCTCCAACAGCCATGTTTCACAGGCAAAAGGAAGGCAAAGAGATGCTGTTAAACTGCAAAGCAGCATCTCAAAGATGTGAGGTCTGAGGAAACACTTCAGGAATCATATCTCCTTGCCTCACATTTTTTTGACCTACATTAAAACAAGTTTTTGAACTACTTGAAGGAGATTTTAAAAAAGCAGACGGTCAGGGCACCAGCAAGTTAACTCCATTGGTTTTTCGATTGCTTTCTCTGTGGGGGTCTCATGAGGGTAGGGTAGACCGCTATGCCAGATGTCTGCTCTCCTGCAGGAGGAACCTCCCTAGTACAGTAGGAGTAGCGGAGGCTGTTTGGGTCATTTATCTACCCTGGCTATGCGCTGAAAAACCATTACGTGACTGTTTCTTGTCTCCAGATTTGATGGCCTGTTTTTTATGGGCATTGCCATGATTGTCTGAAGCCCAGCAGTTATTGTTCTGGTTTTGGTGTCCTTGTCAAAATAACTCCAGTGTATAGTTTGCTGAATACCCAGCTTTCTTAGAGGCAGCAGTTTTATGAGTACAATATCTGTGCACGGCTGGTATCTCTTTTCCAGAGTGCGTGTGTCATCACCCCATGGGAATGACTCTGGCCAGACATATTGTGGTCATATAGTGATGGTCTTCCAGTTTTTCTACCAGAGCTATTTGCTTTTAACACTGGTGCAATTGTATTAGCGCAATTAAATTCTGACTTAAGTGTACTGGGATAGTAGTGCAATACCAGTTGTAGATAGATTTTGTTGCTTGGCATTTTGAAACCTATCTTTGCCTGCAGTGCTGAAATGGGTTTGTGTTTTCTAGCTCCTAATAGGTGTGTTTTGTGGGTTTCCCTCTATCCCCTGGGGCAACAGCATCAACACTGATCACATGCTTTATTTCTGTGACTTTTTTTTATTATTATATTTTTGTGTCAAAGGGCTCTTCATAACTTTCATTTTGCAAATGACACTGGCTGGGTGCACTCCTTTTGACCTTTTCAATATTCTGTAATTAGATTGGCTGCAATTGCTTGTTTCTTCCTGTTTACAGTCTCACTTGCCTCTGGGAAAGGGATGGAATGCCCATTTGCTAGAATATAAAATACTGCAAAGGTCAAAGCAGCATAGTATAAAAGTGCATTTCACTGAATCTGTTAATGTTTTGAAGAGACGGTGGGGGAACATGAAGCATTCTGCTTGTATTTCTGCAGATCAGGCATTGTCATGCAGATTTCCTGGGTTTTCTTCAAAGCACACGAATTTAATGTATAAAAAAATCTTATCTTACCTAAGAAAAAACTTGGCATTGCAATATATTGCATTCTATAGGCCCCCATTAGAAGATTCTTCAATAGGTTCTGATGCTTCAAACTCCTTTTGACGTGGACAGTGATTGCTGCATTTGAAGTTAGGGGCCTGTGATGTGTTAAATTGAAAATCAGTGTGGGTTTGGGTTTTTCTTTTTAAACTGTTTTATTTACAGACATGCCTGACTAAGTCTGAGGAATTAAAATGGTGCCAGTTACAACAGCATCATCATAATGAACCCAGATCCCTACAATAAGAGACAGTGATTTTGTTGGGTTTTTTTTCCATTTTACCCTTGTGGAGTAGTAACAAAATTCTGTGGACCATTTCTGCTTTCTAAATATATGCTCTTCAGCTATCTTCTAGTTAGTTACAGTAGAGATAAGGTCTTGGTGTGTGTCACATTTGTTTTGATTGCTGTGTATGGTGCCCCACTCATTTTCCGGTGGAAAGTTGTAAATACTGTTCCAAGTCCTTCTGCTTGAAACAAGAAGAGCACACAGCCCTTTTTTCTCTGTCCTTTGTAACCATAATATTAAAGTTATGTCATTTATGTGAAATTTCTTCAAAACCTCAAACATCAGTAAAATGAAGCGCTCCTTGCTTAAGGCAAAAAAAATCCCCCAACTTTAAAATGTCGTGTCATCTGTTTTCAGCAGGCCTGTACACTATGCTGTATATCATCTAAGGAGGATACGTATGATGTATATTCTTTTTACTGCCTCCTCCACAGAGTTCAAGTTTTATGTATGCTTGCTGGGGTGATGGTGCTGGAGATGAAGGCATGTAACACTCTCTGCAGTGGAGCATTTAAGTTGACTTGATGCCATTGTACCTATCAGTAGAGATTGCCTGCTTCCATTCAAAACTGTTGGGAAATACTGAGGCGGAGATTATGTAGTATGTAAATATTATTTGATCAATAGTTAAATCTCAAATATGGAGTGGTTCTGCTCTGGGGACCATTGGTAGCGTCTAAATGAGGTCTTTATGGTGGTTGTCAAAGAACCTGTATTTCCTAGTGCTACTCTGGTCTTATAGTAACAGATGAGTTGTTTGCTGGTTGGAATGTAGGAAGAAAAGCAGAAACAATGTTTATAAAATGGCCTCTAACCCATCCTTGATGCATATGGGGGGAGTTTTTTAATGTGTGAGAACTTAAATGCTGTAGCATTGAACACTACAGAAAATCTAAATGAGTAGGTCGTCTGCACTTCTGAAAGAAACAATGTTTACATTTACTGCTATTTTGTAGCAGTGCTCGTCTGTCAAAGCATTTCTGTCCTAAAGCGTAATTTATATGATGCTTGTGCTTCCTTCTCTATTTCAAGTATTAATATAATTGCCTCTGGGTACATGGAACGGGTTTGTGGTGGACAATTGCACTCAATTACACTGTTGTTTATTAAAAGGTATGTATTGTGCCAGGCACAGAAGGAACTCTTATAATTAACTTTTACAAGCTGTGATTGCACAAATTTATACATTATGACTTTCTCTACAAGTGATATTACTTTCAGTGGGAATGCGGTCAGAAAGCAGCTTAGGAAGATTCTTGGGCTGTGTTATCCAAGTGTCCTGGATCATTTAAGGACAGTTTGGATTGGTGTCAGATTTGCCATATAGTAAACTTGTGCTAGCACTCAGTGGATCAGAAATGTTCTGTGATTTTTAATCAGCTTGAAGGAACTTGTTTCATACTTTAATAGTGCTGAACACAGCCAGTGCTGGTACAAACATTTACCTTCAACTGCCTAAGGAAGGTAGCTCAGCTGTACCAGCCCCAGTTCCTACATGGGCAAAGGGGGACATCTGGGCCCCTGGCTTGCTCCAGACCGCTTACCTGCCCCGGGACAGAGACAGAACTTGAGGTCAGATCATCTGAATCACCACCCTTTTGCTGTTAATATGCCAGGCAAACATTTTTGTTGCCGAATTAAGACACAATTCAGCACTTCACTGGAAGACAGTGGTAATGCTTATGAATTGGTAGAGCAGAAATTTGTCTGGGTCTTTTCCATGCCTCGTGTCACCCTAACTTTTGGGGAACTGTCTATTCTGGCTGTTGGGCATTTGAGTCTCCTTCCTTTTGAATACTTTTGAGTAGAAATCCTTAGCTGAACTGGAAAAACCTTTCCCAGTGCTATCACTGAATATGTGTGTTTTTCCAGGAGGGAGGGGGAAAAAAAAACAACTCTACAAAAGGATTTGGATTCTGGTGAATCAGTATTTTGTACCAAAAGAAAATGTTCATTTGAAAATGGAGACCAACATCATGTGCTTCTTTGAATATAATAATATTTACAAGTCTACAACTCTTTCAAGTTGAGAACTTAGTCTTTTTACTTCCCGAGTTTAAACTATTGAAACTCTATTTGAAGTGTGTGTTCGTTTCCCTATGTGGAGAAAAAAATAGTGTGTTTCAGGACAGCTTTCAAATTAAGTAGGTGTTTTGCAGTCTTCTGGTGAACAGCAGCATTACACCCCCTGAAACCACCCATGGTTCCCTTTTGATAATACACAGCTGAATCTAAATGGAGTTGTCTCTGACCATGCTTGCATCTGTAATGTGTGCACTCTCCATTAACTCCCTGGTGATATTTTTGCTTGCCCAACTCCTTTCAGAATGTGAGTTTTAAAAATTTCTGAATTTAGTAAACCGTGTGGTGCATCTTAGCGTTTTGGGGTACTATTTGTTAATTGGAGTTCGCTAATTTATGGTAGGCTAAAGCATTGTCACTCTCAAGCATATTAGCCCATTTGTCCTGGTCAAGGAGATGTTGATTTCTAAGCTATATGAAACTGCAAAATGTTTAGAATGTAATTGCCAGCTTCAGCAAGGGAACAGGTATTATTTCATTTTCTTTTTTTTTTTTTTAGGGAACACAGCATAGTAACAAAAATATTTTTAATGGGGTTTTTTTGTGGCTAAAATGGAAATGCTGACTTTCTCAAAGTCAATCTTTTTTCTCTTGGTGAGATCCTTCCCCATTTCTGCCTGTAGTTTGCTGTGCAAATTCTATATATATCAGGCTGGGATTAATAAAAGCCATAAACAAACAGGTTGTTTTTGTTGGTTTTGTTTGTTTTAAATAAATATCAGGAAACATGAAATTATCTAGGTCATTAGAATTTATAATTTAACAGAGTTTCTTTGGTGAGGTTTGAGGTCTGTACATAACCATCACTTGAGCTCTTCCTGGATGTATTCAGAATTTGTTAGTATTGAAAAGTTCTCATGAATTGCATTCTTTGCCTGTTATGCACTAAATCACACATTAAAATGCATGTTAAGTGGATGCATATTCAAATTTGTGGTCCCCTAACAGGCTAATCTCATTGTTGAAATATCCATCGGTACTGGTCTGCTACCGTAATACTGGAAGTCAGATACTAATTAAAACTAAACTTATCGTGTAACATTTGTACTTCAAAGGTTAAACAGACTTCTGTATACTGTATTCTTTAATTCTTTTTCCAAAGTGTGAAATTAGAGCTTCTCCAGTTTCCAAGTCATTAATAAATAGATTTCTGTGGGCAGTGTCACTCCTTTAGTTGTCTTTCTCCTTCTAGGAAAGGCAGGCCGGGAAGATTACTGAGCAGGCTTGGCTGCAAGACAGAACATTAAGGTTTCTCTTGCAATTCTTAGAAGGTTCTTCCTATATTTGAACATCATTGTTTAGATAATAAAATGCAGTTCTGCAGTACTCGCTTCCTAACGAAGGTCCTAAATCCAATGGTGTAGCTAGTGCCTTATTAGGGTATGAAGTGTCTTTGTCCTTAAAGCAACGTTAATCAAAATCTAAGTATAGAAACCTGACTTGTGTGTTTATCCTGTGATGTCTTATTGTTACTGGGGGGGTCACACATAACACACAACAACACATAGAAATAAATGGGAACAAAAAAAGGGGAAATAGACATTTATATTCAGAAAATAAGGAGCCCAGGCAGAAAAAATATTGTAAGGAGCAAAGACATTTAACATACCTCCAAGTATTTCAAGATAGTGTCAAATACCCACAGTTCAGTTAAAGACAGCTTCTCTGGCAGATAAAACATCAAAAGTACTGCAACTCATGTCTGTGAGTTGCAGGTGGTGGGTTTGGGGATAAAGCCTCCTTATCCTTTGATTATTCTGAACTTACAGTAATCCTCTCTTTGCAGTTCTCTAAATGTATAATTGATCAGAAGAAGTAATATGCACCAGGTGCTGTGCTTATGGAGTTTAGCTTCATCACAAGAGCTGATCAAAACGGCCCTTGAGCACTGAGCAGTAGTATTTAGTTGGACTAGTTATATGTTCCTGGTGACCTTTCTGTACTGAACTTCGACTCTTGCATTTCCCTGTGGAGCTCAAAAGCCACTGCAACTCTTTCTGGAAGAAGTAATAAATTCTAAAGCTTGAGGAATTTATGTGATGTTAATCTTCCTCCCAATCTACTTTCCTTCCTATCTCTCTGCCTGAGGTACCACTTCTGGAAAAAAAAATAGGCTGTATTTAAGATTTCCTCAGGATGCATTTTACTCAAGGGAGTAAATAGTGAGTATGAAATCCAGGTCCAACTAATGGTATCTCTTCCAGGGCTCTGAGTAATGGGTTTCAGGCTACTGTTGAAGTGTTATGTTAAACTTACCAGTTACATGGGGATTACACAGTTTTTGAGAACATAAATTGCAGATGCAGAAGTTGCATGGGCTATTTTTTCATTCTTGGTAGTGATGAAAGAAGGTAGTTTATATTCACACATCCTAAGGACACCATGTAATGTTAGCATCTATATTCATCTGACTGGCCAAAATAAGGTCAGTTGTGTTAAGTGAAGACTTATAAGGCATTTTTTAGACAAGAAGGCAGTATTTGTGGAGGTTTTTTAAAGCTGCATCAGCAACCCATTCAGCCTTAAGCAGCTCAAGCTTATAATACAGTTGAGATGTGACTAATCTTATGTTATAAATCATGAATCAGATCTTGAAAATCAAAAGATTAAAAATACATATACTTCCTTGCCTTGTTTCTTGAGCATGTCTGTGTTTTTCTCTGTGGTGATGGGGCTTTGGTTTTTACTTTTCAGAAAAAAATGAAACTCCCCTTAATGGCATGTGTTAAAAAAAGCAAATCCAAATTATTGTAAAACTGATCACAAGAATTGTGAACTCTGCATGCTTAATATGGTCAGCTGGGGGCACTGGCCAAAGGTAATTGTTTAGTATGTACTTGTACACAATGAACAGCGGAGACCCTCGTCAGACCTGTAGCTGTTCATATGGTACAAATATTCTCTCTGGGCTATGAAAACAGGCATGGAAACATTGTCGTTACAGCATCCTGTATGGTATGGTCAAGCTAATTTACAGAATGAAACCATTTCTTGCACATCTCTGCAGAGCAATTGCAAGAATTTGACACTTTATGTTCTTTTTGACTGCAGATAACTTTCCATACCCTAAAGGCATATCAGTTCTTCTACCTTCTGAACCACTGTTATGCTCTCAAAGAAGAACTTTGGGTAAACTTCTGACAATGTAATGGCAGATTGAACTGCTTATCAAAATTAAAAACGTATAGGTCATTGAATGGTGGGGCATTACCATTTTCTTCATAAGCACAACATTTAACTACTTCAAATAAAGGGGAAATCAAATCCAAGGGTATGTTGAATGACTTAAATGTGTTTGTGGTGGGCACGCTGTAATTCTCTAGTTTATATAAAGAATTGACATTACAGCATGTATCAGCAAACCATGCTTCTAAAAAAATACAAACTTCTAAAATAACAATATTAATCACAGGGGTTGGATTTAGTTAGAAGTGGGTGATGATGGAAAGAAATTCTGTCTCGGAAAAGGCATAAAGGGAGATGTTATTGCTCTCTACAACTACCTGAAGGGAGGTTGTAGTGAGGTGGGTGCTGGTCTCTTCTCCCAAGTAACTAGCAATAGGACAAGAGGAAGGAGCTTCAGGTTGTACCAGAAGAGGTTGAGATTAGATATTGGGAAGCATTTCTTTACTAAAAGAGTGGTCAAGCATTGGAACAGGCTGCCCAGGGAAGTGGTGGAGTCACCATCCCTGGGGATGTTCAAAAAACATGTAAATGTGGCACTTCAGGACATGGTTTAGTGGTCGTGGTCGTGTTCATCACGATTGATGGTTGGACTTGATCTTAGAGGTCTTTTTCAACCCTAATGTTTCTATGATTTTTAAGTATTTCAAACTTCTCCCTTTCTCTGTCAGAATGAATATGAGACTTTAAGAAAAAAATAAAACCACCACTCATAGAAGAATGTGCCCTTCTGGAAAATGCCTGTGAACTGGGGTTTAAGGGCTTGCCAGAAATGTGCCTAATGCATTTTCATCTCTGCTTTAAATCAAAAACAGAAGAGATTTGAGGCAAAGTGTGTGTCTCAGGTGAAGGGTGTCTCTCCTCACCACCTGCTATTTCAGGTTAGCTTGAATGGTGAAAATTGTGTCCTTTACCTGGAAACACTTTTCCAAAGAAGTTTCACTACAACTAATATGTTTGGACAAAAAATTAGCTTTTAAAAATGATTTGTCAAGAATCCTTTGGATCACATTAAAACGTAGCAGTGCTTTTGTCAGAAAATTTTCACTATATATAGTGAAAACCTTTGGAAAGGTTGTCAAGAAATAAATGCTACTTCAGTTTTTACAGAAAATGAAAAATTTTACCTATGCTATCCTATTTATTATAATTTTTCTGGTGTTGAGAGCTCTGTTCTGGGGCTCCTTTCTATACATGCTGGGAGACACAATCTTTGTATCAAAAGACCAAGATAGACAAGAGACAAGTGGTAAAACCAGCTGTTCCAGAGACCAGTAATTTGCATGAGTTGATTCTACCATATCAGTGAAGAATGTCACTGTTAAAGATTTATGTTCCCTGAACTTCTCATCAGTAATTCTTAAGTTCTGAATGCCTGATGATAAAAGTGAAATTTGAGTGAGGATCTGAAGAAAAATGAGTTTAACTACAAAAGCTTAGCAATTGTGGCTTGTACTGCTTGCATATTTATATCTTTTAACTTTCTTGTACTGAATTTTATTCAGACCACATTCCATGGATATGTACTCACAGGGTGCACTGGTATTTAAATCAGGGTAATTCTAAAAAGACTATGAATGCAGCATGTGGATGAAGCTGAATGTCCAGGCGTTTCTGCACCTTCAAGTGCACTGTTCTTTTGAAATGAACATTGCTCCTTGCAGTGGCTTACTTCCAGAAACATGGCTAAGTTTGGAGGATGAGAGTACAATAGAGAAGGTAGGAGTGGTAGGATTACGAAGCGAAGATTCAGGAATGGTGTCCTGTTGAGATCTTTGGTTGAGACTTGGATTTGGGGTGTACTTAATGTTTGTCATGAAGTTCCCAAAGGCTGCATCCATGTGCAGTGCTTGGAATTCAGTAGAATACCATTCCTCACAAAAAGAGTTTTAAATTCCATATTAAAAGTGACCAAGGCTAGGAGAGGAGTGACTTTTATAACAGTAAAAGCAGTGCAATTTTTTTTTTAAAAAGGTAACAAAAAAGCCCTTGAGAAGCAAAGAGTAAGGATACTTTCAAAACTCAGGGTTGTTTGGATTCAAAATGATGCAAATTTTGAAAATGATGTAAAAATGGTTTCATATACTGCTTCTCAAAGGAAACTTCCATAATAAATTAGGAGCAAGGCTCTTGTAGGCTTGCTTTGAAATTCGATGGACAGATCAGACATAAGACTACAGACAGGTAGGAATTGAGTGGGAAGAGCCAAGAAAGCTTCAGCCTCTCCCTTTTCCCTCTGTTGCCACTGGACGGCATTTCCTCAGGATTTCCATCCCGTTATTTGTTGAAATGCAAAATGCTTGGCCTTTAGAAATAACCAATATACTTTGGTTACTCTCTATTCTCATCCTTCAGTATGCTTGCTGTAAATTTATTGATTTCAGAGAATTAGTGCTCCATTAAAGAAAAACGAACAATCAAGCATGGAGTTTAAAATGGATACTCACCTGCTTAGAGTTAAGCTTCTGCTTTGCTGATATGGGGCTTGCTTCATTTCTGTATCCATGTGGAAGTGAAGGGGATATACAGGAACTAAACTGGCTGAGAAACTGTTTTATGAATAGCTGCATCTTTGTGGGGGAAAAAAGATTTGGGTTTTTTCCCAGCAGTGTCATAGACAGCTCTTTAATTAGGGATCCACCTACTACAAGTGTCATCCAGATTCTATTTTTGCTTTATTTCTGTTCTCATTAATTAATTTAATTTATTTGAAAAGCTTACTTCCACAGATTTCCATTCATTTTCTTTAGTAGGTTAATGATAAAATGTAATTTACTTCATACAAGTGAAATCTCCTTGTACGTGTGTTAGTGAGTGGCAGTATCTCCCACCAGCTGGGTTGTCATTAAATTCCGATTCTGTGTGTTTTATAAGATTTGGGATTTAACAGGCTGTGCAATCCCCTGACGGTGAAACTTAACCTTTCAAACAGAAAAGAGTTGGGAAGCTTGGGAAAAATGGATGATTTCAGCAGGAGAGTAAAGACTATGAGAAATCTGCAAGGTTTGAGTTGAGAGAAATCCAGCTCAGGCTGTTCTCCTTTTCCTACTAGTGCTTTTTAAAGCAGGGTGACAAGTTTTTCTAATTAACGACTGACTGCCTCTTACCTTTCCAGTGATGATAACAAGTGCATTTACAAAAATTAGATAAAATAAACTTAACCCTGTGCTAAAGCCACTGGCACTGATGACCAAAATATAAAGGTATTAATTGTCAGTGTATAGATGGGGAAAGAGGGACAGGCCAGGCCAGCAAAGATCTTATTTATCAAGATATAATCTTAAACTTCTAAGGTATATTCCTTTCACAGGGAAAAATATTCAGTTATTTGCAACACCCCCAGCACCACGCTCTGGCTGTGTGGGAGCCTGCTTGGAAAGCATGGAGCTGTTTTCGGGGGAAGCGGGCTGGGAGTGAGGGTGATGCATTGTGAGACCAAAATGGGCTAAAATCTGGTTCCTGGCTGCTTCTCCTGGTGGACCTCAACCTGCTGTGAGGCAGTGTCACAGGTGAAGGGTTTCAGTAATGGAACTCCTTTTTTTTTAATTTCCTCGTGTCTCTTTGGAGCAGAGATAGCATTGCAACAATCGCAGCCCTTGTCTGTTGTGTTATCGACTACAGCCAGAGCACGCTCACCTTGCTTCAGGCCCCGTGGGAACGCTCCCTTTTGGTTCCCTTGGAAACACAGCATTTTGTTACTACATGCTGATGAGATGTGCCACGTAAAATTGTGTACCAAGTTAAAGCAGGAGGGAAATAATCCCTCACCAATACAATTTTAAATAAAAGCAATGAAAAGCCCATTCAGGCTTGCTGCCCAATTACTTCTTGTAACCATTTGGCTGAGGTGCCATGTCAGCTCCAATCCAAGTTTTTCTCTCAGCCTTGGAACAGAGCTGAAACAAACAGTCACTGCGTGATAATACATCATGCAAATGTGTAATCACTGCAGTGTGCAGGGTAAATACACTGTAACCTCAGGTTTGTAATGATACAGAGGTGAACAACCAGCAAAAAATTTTAGTACAGTTTTCTTGATACCTAAAGATGTTCACAGTTATCAGGAATTTTCTTCTGACAGAGGACTGCAGCTCTTGAACTTGGGTTAGGGGCTTTTTTTAGTGTGTGTGATGTTCTTTTATGAAAGTTACTGCAGAGCTGATGTTTTAAAGCGGTATTTATGGCATTTGTGGAAAACGAGGGGCAGAGTTAGGGAAGCAGGCTGTAGCATCCTTTCTGTTTTCAGAAAGACAATTCCGTTGAGTTTCATCCAATAGGCAAAAGAGGTATGCATTGTCAGAAAAAAACAAAGACATAGTAACCTTAGATGACTTGTAGTGCTGCACAGTACGTGTTCTGGTTTGCAAATGGTGGGTTATCAGATACAAGTATTCTGCAACAGAAGACGTTCAATCCTCAATAATAATCCTTTAAGGAGCTAATAAATTTTTTTTGTTAAATGTGTAAATATGTAAATATTTGCTTCATTCCTGAAAATAGACTTCCTAAGGGAAACGGCTGGTTCACATCAGTTCTTGTAAAGTTATGAGCTAGAGTAAAATGTGTGGTGTTTGAATGGGTGACCCTTAATTATTAGAGTGATAGGTATTTATTGAGTCTGTCTTGCAGAACTGAAAGGATTTATTTGCATTCTGATGAATTGTGAGATAGAGTTTACAGGATCTGGTCCTTGCATGTTAGTTTTGGGAGAAAATGAAAATATAGGACTTAGGTTCTTTTAAAATTTTAAAAATAATTCCAAAAAATTTGCCAACGTTTGGGATACTCTCCCAAATGGAAGGAAATGCGTAGACAGGGTATAGCTTTATGTGTTATGAATAAATGTTTTTCTTAGCAGCTTTTGAGAACAGTCTGACTTTAAAAATAGAACTATGTACGGATGGTATTTGGAAGGATGATCTAGACACTTATAAGAGTGTTTCAACAACATTTCCTCCTTTCAATAAAATAGGTGGCTTGAAAAAATCCGTTTCTCTTATTTGCTATTGGAGAGAAAGGAAAATGTCCCCAGTCACTTAATGGTATAGCTTGTTTCTTTTCATGATAGATGAGTCCAGTGTGATGTAACAATATTCTGTGTACCATGATAATGGGTCCTCGTATATAAATGAGGTCTTTTCTTTCTTTTCTGACTTTAAGCAGCCTGGACTATGATATCTATGGAGTAAGTCTTTCTGAGTTACTCTGACATATCCAGAAGCAGATAAATACCTGCATTTAGTTCTTCGGGTTTCATTGTCAGGAAGAAAAGACGACTTCTAAAACAAAAAATGTCTGAAGTACTCGCTTCTATTCACAGTGCATACAAATCACTTCTGTTTGACTTTTTTCCCAAATTACTGTCTAGTGAGGAAGCAGGGGATAGCAGTAATGAGGTTAAAAAAACCAAGACTGGCTTTGTGGAAGAAATATAAATAGATTCCAAATGTGAATAGCACAGATGCAAAAGTCACTCTGTGGTCAATGTCTGTTACATCATTAAGAAAACGAATCTGTAGCAGTCGAGAGCTTTGCTTTCCATCTTCAGTCAGTGACCTTTTCTCTGCCAACCAGAGTGGCTGAGTGAGATTTCCTGAGACATTCAGAAACTTATTTTCTAAGTAAAATCTCCAATCAACTTGTGAGGTTTAAGAGGAGCACTGGACATTCATCACATTCCTCCTTTGTCTCTGCGTCCTAGCAGAGAAATTTGTGTTACATACAGCTGGACAGCATTATGTTAATATTCAGTCATGTCATCTTCTTTATGAGATTCAATATTTACAAAAACTTAAAACCAGTGGAAAGTAAAAGGAAAACCCTTGAAAAAAATCATCATCTGGTAACATATGTTGGTTATTCTACAATTATTATTTTTTGTAACTGCCAATATTATACTCAATTAGAATTCATATGTGTCTTATCTTCAAGAAAGATATACAACCAGCCTGTTTCTTTTATCTGTGAAATCAGTAAAGCCAGCTGACTTCAATGCTTGTCAAATATGTACTGTAAATTACAACCTGGCTGTTTTTTGGATATCATTTCCTTACATAGCTGAAAATCATCTGGAAATAAGGGACATTGGGGAATTATTTTGCCTGATGCAAAGCAGGAAGGGGAAATTGGGGCAAGAATATTTGTCAACCTCTCATTCTTAATAAGAATTGTTTGCTTATTTTTATACCTGTGGGAAGTGGTAGGAAGAGCATGCCGGGCTTTTGGTGAACTGTGACCAAAGTCTAATTAACAAAAGAGTAATTTAAAATTATCTGTAAATATTGAAAGGCTAGTAGCTTTGCAGAATCTGTTCTTTGAGAAATTCTTGTGAGAACTAGGTGTGTCTTGTTGTAGTGATGTAATGATAGTGATAAGTTTTCACCATGTTACAAAACAGGACTAAACTAAATTCCTAAAAAGCTGTTTTCCAAAGGGAATGTGCTGGTCTACAAGTATAAATAGTGTCATGATCCACCTCCTAGATGTCCCGGGTCCGCCCACCAAGGGATGCGGTCCACCCACTGGGGTCCCAGACTACTCCCCCAAACAGAATCTGAGGCACAGCACCTCCCTCCAACGTCCCAATCGGTTACAGGAACCAAGAAACACCCCCTTAAGAAAATATATATATTTATTTATCCAAGGCAGCTATTCTATGAAGCACCC
>JAVSBS010016126.1:58117-110334 GCA_033124195.1 Coracias cyanogaster
GGTCAGGCAGAAGACAGCCGCGGCTGTTATCTTCCGTAATGAAAAGACTTCAATTGGAATAAAGCCAGAGCTCAAACGTCTCTCTCTCCAGACCCCCCTGTACATCCCCCTGTACAAGCCGTTTGCTGGCTGTGTGGGGGAGGTAAGGAAAATAGGACCAGAGAACTCACGGAGCCCACTTCACAGACAGATAGCAGCAGAGTCTGTTCAAATTCTGAATATATCAGATGGCAGAAGAGTTGCCGTTCGATCCTGGCCCTCAGCCAACTTTGCAACGGGAGGGCAAAGGAGCCATAGTCCTTGCTCTTCTGGTGCCGATGCCAAGAGAGAGAGAGAGATGTGGCTTCTCTCCCCTTTTATAGACTGCTTATCTTGTTTTCTAGAAGAATCCAGTCTTTTCAACAATCCCAGGATTCCTGGGAGGGGGCAAAGGTCTATGCAAAGGCCCATGGGAGTCGCAAAGCATTACTGGGAAAGGAGTTCACTTCCTCAGTGAGACAAAAATCTCCGTTCACCACAAATAGTTAGGCTGCATTTACTAATAATTCATCCTCTAGGGAGGGCTGGTTGTGTGTAAAGCATATGCAATGGTCCCTTAAGCCTTTTTGTGAAATCACACAGAGGCAGGCAAGGTTCAATAAACAAACATTTCAAAGTGTCAGGGCTTTGCCATATTCAGAAATATCCAAGGCCAAATTTAGAGTTAGATGCTGCTTGTTCTGTGTTGAAGTGAACTAGGTCTATGGATGCTTTATTTTGCTGAAGTGAGATCATAATTCAGTTGGAGAAAAAGTTGACTGAATTATTACTTTAGGTTTCAGGGGGGAGGCCAGACCACAAAACCTCCAGGTGTCACTTGTAGTGTGACTTATTTTATTGTATTATTAATTATTATGCCTGGAACGGTGGATTCAAGGCAAAGTTGTCATTCTTTGATGCAACATGAGCTTCTTGAATAGCTTCAGTGAACCAAAAAGCCCCTCTATATACAATGTTCAAAATCTGAATGAAACAACTGTCTTTGATCAGCAACAGTGACTGAGTACAGAGAGTTTTCAGGAAAAAGCAAAATTTTCCAAATCCCCTCTGCTTAACTTTATAGCTTGAACTAAGTTTTCTTTTCCTTCTGCAAGCTTCCATAATTTTCTGGGTGTCTAGATCAAAAGGAATATATTGCATATGGGACAGGGGATTACCAGTGTATGAAAGCACTGGAAGAGAATAATTTTAGATCAAATCTAATTGAATCTCTTACTGAAACACTGTAAGTTTTGATTAAGTTTTTTTTAACCAAAAAAACCTTGAAGCATTACCACTAAGAAATGTATAATAGTCTACCGTGATTCTGTTACAGTGTTCTTCACAGGAGATCCCTGTGTTTTAATACTAAGGGTATTTCATCAGCAGTTGAGAAAAGATAGAGCATTACTGTGAACAACTTGTGTAGATTCCAAGGCCATCTGAACAAGGTTGTACTCATAACTATACCATCTAGGGAAAGCAGGCTGGCTTTCCAGCAAATTCAGCTTTAAAAGGGTGCAAGCGCTCAAGTCCTTCCCAGCCTCCTGCTATTTTCCTTCTGGCATAAGATAAATGAAGGAAGTCCTGGGAAATGTAAGGCACTTTTTGCACTGATCTTGTCCTTTCAGGTTAGAGCTGCCTAAGGAGGGAAGAGTGGACTGTGCTCTCTGCAGAGTCTGAGCAATGGTGGTAGAGCTTCACAGACAGTCTGAAAACAGGTTATAATGTAGTTCTAAGTGACTACTAGTAAAGAGCAGCCTCATTTAATCAAGATTGTAAGTGCCACAAGGTGATTTCATTTCCATGTTTGATTACAAAAGCTTAAACATCTCTAAACAATTGTCTGCGGTTCATAATGACACATATAAAAATGTTTTACTGCATGTGGGAGACATTTTAAGGCTTTGCCCAAGAAGAAAACCCAAAGACTATATACCATATTTTTTTATTTGAAAACATTGACAGTCATTTTCTTGCCAGTCTTGAAGTGCTTGTTGCAAGCAATGAAACCCTCATCTTGTGTTTTGTCAGGCTGCAGTATTTTGCAATGCAGCATGCTGTGGGTGATCGTATAATTTGAAGTGAAATTTGTGAAAGAAAAATGCATTAGCTTACCTGGCTTTCCTGTTGTTGTTGAAATAAGCAATAGAGCTGTGCATGTCACAGCTAATTTGCATAACTGAGGAATATAAAGTATGTAGATTTTATTCTGCTCACATTAACTTTAGTGACACAACTTTGATTAACTCTAGCGAAAAGAAGTTGGATTCTCCATGGTCCACGATTTCTTAGCTCTACCTCTGAATAACTATTTAGTATCAGATAGAGCTTATGTATCAGGCAAAATTAAATGCTTGATATGACTGTTAGTGGTGGAAGTGTGCAGCTTAAAAAGGACCCGATTCCTTTTCTTTCCCAATTCTTCTATTCCCTCCTACCCAAGACTCTTGCAGTTTACTGCTTCCCCAGTTGGGATTTCTCCATCTCGAGAAAATATCCTCAGTAATCCAAAGCCAGATACAAGCTGGTTTTATGCAGAAACATCAGCTATCCCCGCAGCAGAGCAGAGGGTGGTGGTTTCTTGAGAGCCATTGCTGAAAGCTTTGAACCTGTGAGAGAAGGTGGAGAATTGTAAATACGTCACTGATACTCATCTTGTTGCCTCTAGAGAAATAGAAAACTTAGGTCAAGCACGAGCAGTTTTAGCTCAGATGCCAGCTGTTTGCAAGACTAGGCCCTTAATTTGTATGTTCCCTTTGCTTTCAGTGTGATTCACTGTAGCTTGTAAAGATGGGGATGGTGATGTTAAATCACAGACTCTGGATGAAGCCTTTGTTAGTTCTAGTGCTGGTCATCATGTACAAACCTCCCTAGAGTCAGAAGAGGCTCCCAGGTTAGATGTCTGTGTGTAGGCTCTGTACTTTGAATTACAGTGTTAAAAGGCCCTGCTATTTCTTACCTTCAATAAAGCTGTCGGTGTTACCAAACAATAGTGAAACAGAGAACAAGAGAGGTAGAAGCCAAGAGTAAATGTTAACATACCTTTAATAATTCACTGTATCAGTCATAATTTAAAACTTAGTAAGAATTATTTTGCTTTATGTTGTATCATAAACCAGCTGAAAACTAAGAAGCCTGATTATTCTCCATAGGCATGCACTTACATTGGTCTTCAGCTCAGTTTATTCAGCCTTTCAGTTTTAATGTTTCATTTAGTTGCAGTGCTTAACTTGAATGTAATAAATTGATGTTTATTTTTTTTTATAGTTGTATTTGGAAGTCAGCAAAAGGTAGCCTAGCTAATTCTTCTGTCGAAGCAATGCTCAACAGCCATTCCCTAATCCCTGTTTATGATTTTCATGATTTTATAGAGCTGTGCCATATCCCCACTCTTTTCTTTTTGCAGGATGATTAAATAAGATTCAATACAGAAGCCATTACATATTTTTTTATGATCATCTCTTTCCTTCTCTTCATCTTTCCTCTATTCATTTTAAAGTAGGGCAACTGGAAGTATTTAGAGCATTCAAGATATGGTCACACTGTAGACTCGTAAGACTGCATCATGGCTCTGTTTTGCTTTTTACTTCTGTCTTAATAATTCCTAACATTTGCTTCCTTTTTTTAAGCTACTTTGGCAAACTGAGCTGATGTTTTCCTAAAAATGATCTTTTTTAAGACTAAGGACTTGTTCCTAAGTGAAAATTTTATATGGAAAATTAGGCTTGAGCTCACTGCCCCCTCCTCTGCACCATGTGCATTACTTCATGTGAATCTAAAAGCTACTTATGAAGAATATCACACAAGCAAATACACTTACCTACAATGAACATATTTTCTGGATGACTGGGTACATATCCACTGATATTTAACTGATGTCCACATCAAAGAGGTGTCCTCCCTCACTCTTACAATCTCCCCTTTTGCCCTTCTTTCCACAATTATTTCATTAAGGAAAATCCCAAAGATGAGTCCAGTTATTCGCTTTTTTAATTATTGCACAAAGATTCTCTTTGATTTAAGTATTCAGGATTCATAATTTTACTCATAACAGTAATTCAGCCATAAGACCCTATTTTCCTTATGGGGTAAAATTGTCTTCCTAGAGGATGTAACATTGTTTTGTTGGGGAAAAAAAAAATCTGCTGCTTTTCTCCCCTGTTTTGCTTGTTTACTGTTCTCCACAGAGGTCTGTATCTCATCTTCCAAATGTGGAACAAGTTTTTGAACTCTTCCCCTCCTCAAAGTGTTTGGGTACTCAGATGTAGGTCAGGCACTACAAATAAACAAGATGCTGAATCTCTGCACTGGATCTGCAGCTCCCAGTCACTCTTCCTTCCCTCTGCATGGCCTGCTTCAATTCACTGTTTTTCTAGATGAGGCTTACCCAGCCTTTGAAAAATAAGTGAAATATGAATCTCTTAAGGCTTTCTCTTTTGAGAAGGCACCATTTCTAAAATGGTCATAAAATTGCCAAAGAATCTCTTTTTTCTAATGTACCATGACTAATGAACTGCAATAGGTTTTCCTTATTATATCACTGCTATTTTTGCCTTTGAAATACAGAAACTTCAATCATTGTGATTATAGGTAACAAGACAGGCTGACACTTAAACTGTTGAAATGTGTGTTTTTATTGTAAGTTCTATGAGTGCATTTAGAAGTTGTCGTTTTTGTTTTCATGACTCTCTAAGGTTTTAAAATTGTATTATATAGAAATGAAAATAACTCAGGCCAGAGTACATTCAGATGTGGACCTCTCTGGGCTTTCAATTTACAACTTTTACAATATCAATATTCTACTAGGAATAGAGGCATGGAAACAAACCCAAACTCCTATTTTTAGAAATCTGTTTAAGGACATACACTATCGCCTCTATTGGGCGATTTTCAATGGCCGGTACTATTTCTTTCAGAGCACTGATACACTAAATCTCACAAGAGACCCTTCACTGCTAACAGTGGGAGAAACTAATGCTTGCATGAGAATTCAGCTCATGTCCTACAAACTTCTTGCCAACACAAATAGTGTGGAATTAGCCATGAGAAATCAGCTCAAATCTGACATGCCATAAAATTCAAAGGCTCTTTTATTATCACTTAACCACCCTCTTTGACCTCTCTAATGACACGTTTCTTCCTGTGCGACAATGTAGGAATCATGTCGGTTTTGGTAATATAGGAAGATCATTCCTTGCAGTTACCTGAAAATTGATAATGAAAACTTGATTTTCAGTCGGTGTTGCGCGTTCTGTTGATCATGAGGGAAGATGCATTTGATGGCAGTGAAGGGCTTCACCTTCTGTCTGAAATGTAAGGCATATATATCTCTGTCCTAAAAGATCTGTCAAATCTTCTGCTCCATAAAGGCTACCAATCCTCACTGCCTGCACAGCATTGCTTGATTTGGGGCAGTACAGCTTATGGGGATGCAGTAGTATCCAGCACCCAAATGAATAGGATTTAAGTTTATATGGGAGTTTTTGAATGTTTAAAGACGGAGTCACTTTTTCAAATGCTAAACAAGACAGGAGCTTTTAATTTTGGCTTTCAAAGGTCTTCAATCTACAGAGATAGCCATTCTCATTAAAAATTTTCAAACCATTGAACATTAGTGTCTGAAATGAACAAAAAGTAGCATTCATGGGTAGCTTCAACATTATGTGCTGAGCTTTAGATTAAAAATGCCCTCTGGAAATAAAATGATACTCTTACATAACGTTATTTACTTTTTTAGTATTGAAAATACTAGCAAGTAGACTTCTCCTTTGAGTACTTGGAAGAGAGATTGTTAGCTATGATAAACTTTTCATTAAAACTTAATTATTTTCAACACAGAAAATTATTTTTGGCCTTTTTATTTTAGTGATTAAAAATATCTGGCATTTATATCTTGAAGGCCAGTCAACAGTTTTGTGCATAGTGCACATACACCCACACCCCATAGCTGGGGACTTTGTCCAAAACCCTCTGAGTAGTCCTTGGAGAAATAACTTGACATTTTCCCAGACTTTTCCCACATCTTGTGGAGAGTTTGATTGTCCAATGAAATACTATGCCTAGATTTATCAAAAAAGAAGAAGGATTATCCAAACTGCTGCACAAATAAGATTTTCTTTCCTTCTTGTATAATGCAAGTATAAAGTGCGTATCTTTGAAAGGACAACGTGTGCCTCTGTTGTG
Source organism: Coracias cyanogaster (assembly GCA_033124195.1). NCBI lineage: Eukaryota > Metazoa > Chordata > Aves > Coraciiformes > Coraciidae > Coracias > Coracias cyanogaster. Next base: position 64,322 of record JAVSBS010016126.1, read on the forward strand.
GAAAAGGGCAATGATCATATCTGTCTATACTCTCAACAGGCACTGTTTACATCCTTATTTTTTATTTCCAGATATAAGAGATACTGCCTTCTACTTTGTGGAGGCATGGTTTGCTCTTTAAAGCCTCATCTGTTTTGGCTGGAGAAATCCCACGAGTTCTTTGCAGGAGGAAATTGGCAGTTTCTTTGCCAAGCAAAAGTGCATGCTGACATAACATTTTGTTCCTTCTTTAAAATGTCCTCTCCAGTACTGGCAATCTTTGCAGTGCTTTGTTGTGAGGTTAATGTTCCACGTTTAGTTGGAAAGTAGGAAATTGTGGTGTTACAGTGATTCTCAGTTTGCTTCTGATTGCCTTCACTTTTTTCATTAGCTGTAGCACTCATCTTTCATCAGTGGCCCTGTACCAGTCACTGTTCTCTGAACCAGACTATGTTCAGATGTTGTCCTCAACTGGGGCGTGGTTTTGGTGCTCTCCTGTGGTTAAGTTTCTTCTCAGAGATCCCAAGAGCAAATCTATGGCTAGAGTACTCTGGACTCCCAGTACTGTTGCTGTTCTCAGCCCACAAGCATGAAAGGGCTTGAAGTGAGAAGATGGAGAGAGAAGCTGCTAATTCCCCAAAATGTTTGTCCCTTGCCTGTGCTAGGGGTATTAATCATACTGACTTTGTGAAGCTGTCTTAAGGAAAGCTGCTATGCCCTTTAATCTTTTGCCAACTAAACTGGGGAGCTGGAGAAGCTCTGAGAGAATCTGCATAGTAACAAATGACAGCTGCAACTGCACAGCTGGCAAATGGGATATCTGCTAGTTCCCAGCCTCCTGTGGGCTCTTAAACAGAACAAACAACTAGTTTGGGGGTTTTTCTTTTCATTTTCTTGTTTGGGTAGATCTACATTGTCAACAAAGATGCCACTTCATATAGGTGTCTATGGATTGACTGGCCTCTGTATTACAGAGTGTTAATGGTAGCAGTACTAGGTAAAGGATGGTCTGAAGATTTTCCTAGTGCCCAAGAGGAATTTCCACCTCTTGTTCTACTCCTTACTGCCAGGATTATGCTGCTGCCAGTACTTGAGTTTCCTAGTTTAAAGCTAGGATGGGAATTTCTGGATGAATGGCACTTTGGTTGTGCGTAGACACTTACCAAAGTCACCTGAAAGGTTGCAACCATTTCCTGCTGCATTTCATTGCTGCTGACCTTATTTTTGTTGCCTAAAAGTAGAGATGTTATATATTGTGAAATGTGTCTCAAAAATCCGTCTGCAGACATATGCAAATGACACAGTGATTTGTCCAATTGGTAGAATTATTTCTGTGAGCAGGTTGCAGGAGTGCTCTGAGATATTTGCTGGGAGTAACATGAGAAGTTGGTAAAAAGATGTGTATTTTTTTGAAATAAGTGCTTAGATACAGCCTCTTGCATGGCTATGGTTGCAGTTACCAGAAATGCTTACTCTGATTTCTCCCTGCTCAGAAGAGGGTGTCTTCCCAGTTTGGAATGTCCTCATCCCTCAAACTGAGCTTGGCAAGATTGGGCTTCAGCATAAAGTACAGAGTCCAGCTTTTAAAAATGATCCCAGAATGTGTAGGGTGAGGTTTGTTCTGGAGCTGTCAGACACGACGAGATTGTTTGGTCAGAGCTGTTGTTAGCTGGTACTTTTAGATTTATTTGGCTATGCTGCTTTCTTCAGATTTATTATTTTTATTGTTATATCAGGATACCTAGATGCTGAGATGATCTTCTGTGGTATGTAAATGAAAATAACTAAATAAAGTATGTTTGCTAAGTTATCTGGAGGTTCATAAATTTGCATTAACTGGAAAGTATAAGAAAACTTGTTTTGTTACTTACAGTGATATTTTACTGCTTTTGACAATGACAAGAGTTGCGTATCCCCCATAAATGTCCTTGGAGAATGGATAAATTATTATTATTGTTGTGCAGCAGCTGTATTAAAGTTTTCTCTTTCCTAGTATTTAAGTATGCAAAAGCCTCCCACACTTAGCCAACTGTGCTGCTTAGGTAAATTAAAGACTGACTAACATATATACATCACTCTGAAGCAAGACAAAAGAAAATTTGCTAGCAATCTTGCCTTGACATAGTTTACCTGCCAGAAAAAAAATCCTTTTTAAGTTGCATCCCACACAGAGACTTACTTTTCTTGTTAGAATTCTGTACATGTTGCAAGTAGAGCATTCAGCAATTGTGCACCAGGATTTCAGCTTTATGTAGGTGTCAGACTGGCTTGTCATGGATTTTGTTTTTAACACTGGATGTATTTTGCAGGTTTTTACTTCCCTTAAAAGCAACTCTCTCTTTTGGGCTGACACACATCCCATTGAATAGACTCCGCCAGTTGTAGTTCTGGGTGGGACAGAGGAGTTTTGACCTGAAAAATATGAATGGACCACAAACCACAGTAGCCTAGTGCACTCAAATACAGCAGAGACTTAGATTGGATTCCCTGCTCTCATCAATAATTCCTTTTCCAAATGTTTCAATTCCAGCAGGAGAGATTGTGAGAGGCTGCCCCTAAAATGTCTGCTAGTCTTGTGCCTAGTAGCCACCTAGAATGTGTGAGGCAGAGCAAACTGGAACCAGAGAGGCCCTAACATGGGGGAGCAGCTTATTCCTTCCATCTTTGTGCTTAAACATTTGTTTTCCAACTGACATTTTACTTGAATAAAACTGTTCCAGCAAAACTTTTTCATTTTAGCTGAATGATAGTTCTCTAACAGCAGTATCATTTAATCCTCGCTAACCTCCAGCTTTACATGTTGCGAAGCTGTTGGGTGTAGTGTGATGCTGCACACTGTAACATAAACCCACTTGCTGTTGGAGCACAGGGCTTTTCAGACTGCTTTGGTTAAATGTTAAGGGTGGGCAAGCTGACTTTGTCCAATTCTGATCCCACTCTAATCACTGAGAGTTTCAAGAACCTCTCAAAGTCCTCAGGATCAGGTGCTAACAGCAGAAATACTGGTTCAGTGCCTCTTAATGACTGCTGTATTTAAACATTTGATGAAGGCCACTATTTAAAAGAGCTGGAGAATTTCAAAGGATACTCTGGAAACATTTGCTTTCCTTTTGATTCCTGCAGATTAGAATAATAACACTGAATTAGTGCCCTTTCATACTGTTCTGCTGCGTATGCTGAGCACACAGTGAAAACATGGCTGCTTAAACCTCAGAACTTTCACTTCTTAAAAATTCTATGTCTTTGATTGGTTTAGGAGTAGACATCAAAACAAGCAACCGATTTGAAAGTGATTTTGAAATCGCTGAAGAAAATTTGGAAAAAAATTAAGAAAAAAAGAAGATTATTTAATTAAAATATTCAATTGCAGTAAAGTTCATATTTATAAAAAAATAAATACAAAGATTCATAAAATAATAGTAGAAGATTGAAATATTAAAATTGAAAACAATATAAAATAATTTATTTGTAGCAATTTTTCAAATGAGACTTCAGAACTTTTCAAATTGAAAAAGTCTGGTTTGTACAGTTATTTTTGTAATTAATACAAACTTAGAGATGCTTCAGCTTTGCCAGTATTGGATTTTGTAACATAAAAGCTGGACCAACAGATAACTTGAAACTAGCGGTAGGTGCTACTGTGATAAGATGCTCTAGAAGCAACCCAAACTTGACTGACAGGAAAAATAACTTAAGGGAGTTCTGAGACTTCAGAAAACTTGTTTATGCACAGACTACATATTTATGATTATTTATACAGAATCCTGTCTCAACTTTAGACCATTGCATACATAATATCAAAATTATTCCTGTAATCTTGCTGATATTGTTAGAAAAATAAACTGATATGCACACACATGAACACTATTCAGCACAGGGTCTTTGCTTTGAAAAAACGGGGAAATGTTTCAGCCTCTGTTGTCCTAATTTCTTATCCATGTATATCATATCCATAGATGATATATTTATATGATATATATCTCACATCAATTTAGAGTTCTGAGGGTGCTCTTACATGAGGACTATACCTAAGTTTTTTTATGTACACTTTGAAAATTATCTTCGCTGTTTATGGCTTATTTTTACCTAAACTGTTGCTCAAGATAAATTTTTTTTCTTTTTATGGATGTCTTGAGAGGTGGTAACAGAGCCCATTGCTCAGTGCACTTGCTGTGTGTCAATAGCAGCACCTGCTCTTGGGAAGACTATATATAATTTGCAATTTCATGTTGCCATTTGTGGAAAAATGTTCAATATTCGTATCTCTCTTTCTACTTGACTCTCAGCCAGTTCTGGTCAAATAAAAAAACACTTGACAAATACTTTTGCTGGTAATACTGCTGCGTTTGATCCATTGGAAATACTTAGTTGAGTGCCAGCTGAGTCCTGAGTTTTATGAAAAGCACTTGCTGAAAGCAACTTTTTTAGAAGTTTGTTGGAAGAGGACTATTCATTTTTAATTTTTTTTTTCCTCCCATCTTTGGTCATTTAAATACATTATGACTCAGCAACCAGGCAACAATTCAGTTAAAGCAGAATAATCCAGTACACAGCTGAAATGTGCGAGCTGAAAAGAGTCAAGGGATTTATGTCAAATATTCTGAGCTGAAAGAAACTAGGATCAGCTCCCAGATGACTTGGGTGCTCCAAATTTACCACGAAATAATGTTATGATGACAATTTGCACCAGCTGTATTTATTTAAAAGCAAGACAAAGATGATATTTGGTTTCACCGGATGTCTGTCTTGCCCAGTATCCTGTTCCTGGCAGTAGCCAAACTGGATGACTAGGAGAAAAATATTCAACAGAACAAACATATTGTGATAGCTCCATAAATATTTTCTCAACCTCCAACGCTTTTCAGTGGAAGAATTTTCTAAGCAAGTAGTGACAGTGTACTCAGTAGACTATTTTGTAATTTTATCTTGAGCCCAGGTACTTTTTCAGCTTCTTTATCTTCTGCAGTAAGGGCTTGCAGAGTCAAAGCACACGTGAACTTCAGTTTGGCTTCTCCTGCTGATTTTTGTCCAAAGCTCCTTAACACTTTCTTTGATGGACAATCAATATCTTCTCTAATGATCTTACAGATTTCTTAGCTCTATCATTTGTCCTTTCTGCTCTGACAGGTTCAGCAGCTGTTCCTAACTTTGCCCACCCCGTCATGCTTTTCTGAGCTGTTTCCAGATCTTCTATATAGTTTCTGAAATGGCACTGAGGGAGTGGGGGACACCAAAATTGCACACAATATTATATGATTACGTAATGTAATTTTTCATGTTAACCTCCAGACCTGATTTCTGAGCAGGCACACTTAACTTGGCAGCCCTCATTCTGTACATGAACTTTGGGCTGTTTTCCTGCATGTGGCTCAGGTTTTTTTGCATTCCTTCACTTGCCATTTGAATTCCTAGTGGCCTTAATGTAGCTTTTCTGTCCGCCCTCGTTCGCTCTGCAAACTTAAAGACAAGCAAATAAGATGTTTTATTGTTGTTTCATTTTTGAGACTGAGTCAAAGACCCTGTACACCACAGTGGAGCACATCCAGAAGACTGAGACAGAGGATAATAACAGCCCTAACCCTGGATTCCATGCTTTTAGTGGTTTGTCAAATGCAGTCTTACATCCATATAATGCTTACACTGAACCTCCTCTACAGCTTGTTTCTCCTATGTGTCTGAAAAGGTTTTCCTGAATGCATCTATTTTTAAAAGCACCTGGAAATGCATTTCCTTAAGTGCATCCTAAACATGAACATCCGTGGAATAAAACATATCTCTTTTTTTTTTTCTTTCTTTCTCTTGTGTACCTTTAAACTGTCTAGGCGTTTGGGAGATTGCTGCAGTTCTGTTATGCTGTCCTCCTCTGGCTTCTTTCTGCTCTGAATTAAGAAAGTAGAAAATTGTGTTGTTTCCAGGCAAGTGGGACTCTGTGACCCACCTCTGCTTTAGAGATTTGAAGATGTGTTCTTCAGCTCCGAGCACATTTTTTGAAGAAAAATCAGAATGCTGGTGTTTTATTAATGACATCCTCCTACTTTGCCTGGATAGGCTGGTCTTTTAAAGCATTAGATTAGCACTCAGCAGCTTGTTTTCTGGAGACTGAACTCACTTCATGTCTCTCAGAAACAGTCATTTGTCGATGATTTGGGTTTAGTTTCTGACTATTTACATATTGGCTTTTCTGACTCAGGTGAAGTAGGATGCACTGGTTGTCATTGCTAAAAGCCACACCTCAGGGAAAATCTCCCACTGCAATTGTAGAAAAAAAGGATTTCTAGAAACTACAGCTATACCTTGTGGTGACTGAGTTCTCATCTAATGCTAACACCCCCAAAATATAAATCAGCATTCTGGATATTTAGTCTTGAATAGAATACTTTACATCTAATTAACCTCTTTTCATGGCTTTGTTTCCATTGTCTAAGTAACGTTATTGAAGACCAAAGCTTTTTCTGTGTCCAAGTTGCTATGTCAAAATCTTACTCTGAACATGCTGGTAGAGGTACACGCAGGTACGATGACTGCATCATGTGTAAGCTCCTCGTGGAGTCATGTGCAGACATCTGGAAGCAGAGTCATGAATTTGTGTATAGACTAAATGTTTACTTCGTTTAACCCTGTAGGCACCAAATTTGCAGCTTTTAAACACTCTCGTAATGCTGAAAATGTGGGGTATGAGTTGACTGTAAGAACATTGAAATCAGGATTGCAACACTTAAGAGCAGCAAAACAGAAGCAATGTCATTGATGGTGTTCAGGTACTTTGGCTAAGGTCCCATTTTGGAGAAAGGAGGGCCTTTCTTTCAGGAGGCATCTTCTTTCTTGTAGGGTGAGAGCTAGCAATTGCTGTTACAGCCGAGATAAAATCTGCCATTTAACACGCTCTGCAAAGGCAACACAGCTTAGCCCTACCTTTATACAACAGTTACAACTCCAGAAATGCAGCTTTGTCCTTGAATTGACGCAGATGGCAGAAATCAGCTCAGTTGCTCAGAGTAGGGGTTTTTTACCCAAAGTAAAAGTCAGACAAGCAATATCTAAATTCTTTCTATGTCAATTGCTGTGATCTTGATTAAAGTCTCAGCTTTGGAAAGGGAAATCAGTAGGGAATACTCACATTTCGAAATAGGTCTGCTTCAGCCATTTCCCAAGTTGGTTAGAGAATGCACAGTGCCTTGTCACTTGGCCCCCACTGCTTCCTAAAATGCTTACAATCAAGAATGTTTCACCACAAAGGACAAATTCTTAAGTTAAGTGTAGGTTAAGTAGTGTTCACACACATCCTCCTTGAATTTAGAATACTTCTTAGCAGGATTTTACTTGCAATGGGTGTATCAGCTCTGATGAGTTCTGGTTGTATTATAGCAGCAGAAAGTCAGCTTGAAGGTCAGCCATGCCTTCGCTTCCAGAAGAGAGCTGATTAAGTGTGCTGTAGATGTTGCCTCTGGTACTTAGTGTAGTATCTTGCTGACTTTCTCCATGCAATTTCAGCATCTAGCCAGATGTCCAGGCTCTCCGTGTACTCAAGGGTCACTCATTGCATCCCTCATAGGTGACCGTCTCTGTTGACTGGGGATGACCAGTTGATTAGATCAGATTTGCATTGTCATCTACCAAACTTTTGTACTTGTTCTGATGGCAGCAAAGGGAAAGAAACTATATTCCTTAGTTCAGTAACAGTGTGTAAGAGTGATGGCTGGTTGGAACCTAATAATTATGGGTCAAAGTCGTGGTTTTGTGGCAGTGTTTTCATTATTTTTATGTTTTCCCTCCCTAGTATAAATAACCCAACTGACAAGAATTGGGACTATTCATGGGACTCATCTCTCTAGACCCAAAGCTGAGCTGCTGGTTAGTTTGTTTTGCACGTATCTAAGTGATAAAGAGTCTGTCACGCTTAGACAAAAATCAGGGTCCTACAAATACAATTTTATAAACGATCTAATTTTATAGATGATACGAATAAGCCCATCTTCACGGATGGGCTTTAGCATTTACTTTTAAACAGCTGGAGTGGAGTGTCTCCTGAAGAGGAGCATTTGCTATACAGTTGTGGTTTGGGAAAGCTTTCACTTCCTCTATTTAGAGTATTCTCCTGATTTGAAAGGAAACACAGACTGATGAGTACTGACCCACAAAGGGGAATTAGACAAAAGATGTCTAATGATTCAATCTTTTGTTGTAGGTTGCCAGTAATTAAAGTTCAGGAAATGTTGTATAAGGTTATATTCAAGAATATGTCTGTCTTTCTTTGAGGTTTTGATGAGCATCACCCCTATGAGGAGGTATTTGTATTGGTCTCTATTTATTCTGTTGTTTCAGTATTCTTTTAGCAATAGCTTAGAGTATACATATTTCTTTTACTTTTAGTACTATGGCTGACATGAATATTGACTTAATCTAGCAACTGGTAAGATTTTTAAGGCACAGAAATCCACTGAATCAATCACTTTGTATGCATATCGCAGCACCAAGCCTGTAAAAGTAAAATGTAAGCTTCTAGAATCTGACTGATTCAAATCAATTTTAACACTGAGGAGAGAGTCAATTTTTCTCCTCTGGAAACAATCTCACTACATTTGGAACACTTCTACTTGAAAATAAAAATCAAAGAAAGGATCATCTTAAAATCTCATGTTAATACGCTGTGTATGAAATCGGTTTAGCTTGATCTAACATGATTTTATAATAGTATTGCAATCATGTGCAGCATTCTGGGTTGGAATTGTGTAACTTTCATATACATCGGTAACTATCTCAGTGGTCAGATCATGGTTTCTTGTTATTTTCATAGAATCATAGAATGGTTTGTGTTAGAAGAGGCCTTTAAATCTCATCTAGTCCAACCTCCCTGCACTGAGCAGGGACATCTGCAATTAAAACAGGTTACTCAGAGCCCCATCCAACCTGACCTGGAAGGTTTTCAGGGATGGGGCTTCAACCACCTCTGGGCAACCTGTGCTAGTGTCTCACCACCCTCAGCATAAAAAAATCTCTTCCTTTTTTCTAGTCTAAATCCCCCCCTCTTCTAGTTTAAAACCATCACCACTTGTCCTGTTTCACCAGGCCCTGCTAAAAAGTCTGTCCCCATCTTTCCTGTAGGCCCCCTTTAAGTACTGAAAGGCCACAATGAGGTCTCCCTGGAGCCTTCTCTTCCCCAGGCTGAACAACCCCAGCTCTCTCAGCCTTTCCACACAGCAGAAGTGCTCCAGCCCTCTGATAATTTTTGAAGCCTCTTCTGAACCCACTCCAAGAGGTTCATGTCTTTCCTGTGCTGAGGACTCCAGAGCTAGATGCAGTACTCCAAATGAGGTGTCAGCAGAGCGGAACATAGCAGCAGAATCACTTCCCTTGACCTGCTGGCCCCTCTGCTTTTGATGCAGCGCAGGATATGGTGGTTGGCCTTCTGGGCTGTGAGCGCACATTGCTGGCTCATGTCCAGCTTTTCATTCACCAGTATGCTAAAGTCCTCCTCCGCAGGGCTGCTCTCAATCCCTCCATCCCTCAGCCTGTATTGATACTGGGGGTTGCCCTGACCATGTGCAGGACCTTGCACTTGGCTTTGTTGAACTCCATGGGGTTCACACAGTCCCACTTCTCAAGTTTGTCCAGGTCCCGCTGGATAGATCCCTTCCCTCTGGTGTGTCAGCTGTACTGCTCAGCTTGATGTCATCTGCATGCTTGCTGAGGGTTCTCTTGATCTCACTATCCTATGTCATTGATGAAGATATTAAACTGCACTGGTCCCATTACAGACCCCTGAGGGACACCACTTGCCACTAATCTCCGTCTGAACATTGAGCCATTGACCGGTACTGTCTGGATGTGACCATCCAACCAATTCCTCATCTCACCATGGATGAGGATGTGATGTCCACCCATCACATCCATATATCTTCAATTTAGAGAGAAGTATTTTGGCATGAAAGTTGTTAGCCATGTGTGTAAGGCCCTCCATTAAAACAAACAGACAAAAAACCCCCACAAGAAACAAAACATCCTCCTCAAAAAAATAAAAGCCAACCCTAAACAGAACCCATTCCCCCAAACAAACCTCAAAACACCCCAAAACTTAACATCTCTGCTGCTGTCATTGTGTCTCACCACTGGAGTGACTGAAATTTCCACAGTGGGCTCAAGCTATGGTGTTTTGTGTATTGCATGGAATAGAAAAGTTTAGATGTCCCTTGGGTCCAGCCTAGTGCTACAGTTGTGTAATTTTTGGCCTGTCCTTTGATGTTTTCATCAGGCACCAATTAGGTGATTTGGTAGTAAAAATGTTTATAAAGTGCTTTACATAGTGGTATATGTGCCATGATTTATCAAAGCTATAGTTGAACTATATTTTGTGTGAAGCTTCAAAAAAATTGTTAATAAAATAATTTGCTTTATCGTCGTTCCCTCATATTCAGTGAAGATGTGGAAATACAGTAGTATACTTTATTAGGCTTTGTGCTGCTATATTCCTCCTTTGTTATTTATTTAATCCACTATTTTTTCCTGGTCCATTTGTGCATTGGCAATAGTATCTTTCAGATTTATTAGAAATGTTTTTTCCTGTCATGAAGCACAGAAATGCCTGCAGAAGATGATGGCTGACATCTACCACCTCCTGGTGAACTTTTCACAGTCTAAGCTGAATTATAGTCTCTGCAGTAGAATGTAATCTCAGCACCCACAACCATTCAAAAACTAATCAAAAGAAGCCTGTGAAAATGAAAATATTGAGGTTTGTGATAGACAGGCTTGTGTCTTGCATATCATCTTTTTGCTTGCATGTGCGTCTCAGGTGAACGCAGACGCTACGCCTACCTTCCAGTTGTGTGGCAGAGATGTGTTTCTCCAGCAGAATTAACACTGGAGCTATTGGACTCCATTAGAGACTACTACAGGCTTTTCTGTATTTCGCTTAGAGGCTTAGCTATGCAACAGTAACAATTACAAAACTTTAAAATGACAAGAGAACCACTTTTTATGGTTTTGATCCAAACAAAGTCCCGTGGTTGCTCTCCTTTACCAAATTGTTTTTTGCGTATACTGTAGTGATATCAACAACCTACCACCATTTGAAACATAATGAGTTTGTAGATCAAGTATTTCTTAACACTTAACTAAGTTGGTGGACTAGTAAAACCAAATATCTTGACAATTAAGTTGTCAGAACTACAACTTTTTCCACAATGTAGAAACAACTGAAGGGGCATTTGGACAAAGATTTTGCAGGTGGAACTGATGTAATTGTTGGAATCAGTTTGCTACATTGATTTGTCAGGAACACCCAGGCTTGGGCTGGTGACTCTCTTGTTTAATCCTGTGTTATGGACAGTGATGTTACTGCATAGAATCTAACAAGGTTCTTCCTGTGCTTCTTGTGTTAGAAATACATGCTGCTTGTGTTTATTAGTAGTCTTTTAAAGTTTGCATAGTGGCAGAACTGATCTGTGTGAATAGGAGGTGGTTTTGTTCTCTGTGCAGGTCTGTGCCAGTACAACTCCAGAAGGGAAGGTGTCCCTAAGAACAGGCATTATTGATGGACTGAGGATGCTGCAAGAAGAGATTGTTGTGCCTCTTTTTCCAGGGCTGATTTAAGTATGAATCCAGTGTGCGCTGTGGGTAGTCTGTTCAGACTCGATGTCATTTTTCTGTGAGAAGCTGCCCTTTGTTAGGTCCCAAATTCTGCTGCTTTCTGCAGAGGCATGAAAAAGGTGTCAAGTGGAGCAGCAGGGCTGGATAAAGCAGTGACAAGATACACAAGACTGAACAATTGCCTGCGGAGATGACTCCAGAGCTCTTTGTGAGCCAATAAGAGTCTGAACTTTGCATGTGATCAAATCAGGAGAACAGGGCTTAGACCATAAAACTCTTCCATAGAAATAAAAGAATGGAATATTTCCCATTTCAGCAATTTTTGAAAATAAATCATCCCATTACAAAGGAGATAACTTTTTAAAAAGAATAAAAGGGTTGAAATATCTCCGTTAATAATTGCTAAGTAAAACATTTGCCTTCTTTTATAGTACATTATGTTTTTTCTTCTTGTCCAGACCATTGGCTTCTTTGTCCTTAAAGACACTAATTTCTGCAGCGTTTCAGAGAATTTACTAAAGCAAACTAATTAGTTTGCCTCTAAATGTCAAAGTTTTCTTGGACATTCAGCATCTAAGTAACTTGCTGACATTAGAGCCCTGAGAGAGAATTATGCCTATGGGAAGACAATTGATAAAGCAAATGATATTTAAAACAGCAAACTAGGCATCCTGAAGGGGAAAAAAAAAAAAAAAAAAGAAAAGAAAAAAAGCCAGTGCATAAATTTAGGCAGTGCTTGCTTGCACTTGTGCTACCTGCTCAATTACTTTGCTTGATAGTTTCTATCTTATGTTACTAAAAAGAAATTTCCTCAGCAGTTCATGTATGGCATCTGTTTTAAGAATCCCTGCATTTCTTTTCGAAAGACTATTTGAACTTTCAGTCTAAAGGGCAAATATTTTATTGGAAACGACAGAGAAAAAGGCAAATTGCCAAGTTTCTCCTTTGAAGCTGCATCATTATTTCATTGAAGACTTCAGTTTTTTGGCTTATTGTAGAGGTTTTCTGTTTTGGGAAATAGGTTTTAAGGTTTTTTTAAAATATAATTTAGAATCTCATGAAGAATGTGTTATTAGATATCTGGAAGGGAGCCGACTTTTTCAGTGAATGTGGTGCTTTTGAAAGAAACGCAATGGTATCATGAATAGCGTCAGACTTCTCTGTATCTTGCCTGTTTTCCTGCTAAAACCTGCAATTCCTTTTAGGAAGAATGGGTTCTACCAGGCAGTAAAGATATTTCAGTCTTCGTGCCTCTCCAGATCAATCTCCATAGGTGACACTGGGTGAAATGCTAAATTTTGTAAGATAAACTCTTGTCCATAAAGTTTCATACTGAAAACTACTACTTTGCTTCAGAGCATTGAAGAGTCATCAAATTATCACTTTAGAAATATCTACCTTAAAGGTGGCCTCAATTCCTTTACTACTAGAAGTGAAAGCTTAACAGAAAATGCGAGATTTTTTTGTGCGTGTTATTGGTCTTGTATCCCAAGATGCAATTGACTGTATTCTGTAAGTGGCTGAATTATTTTCAAGAATACTTTTACTGTTACAAACCAAGTTTCTAAGAAAGGTCATTGATAAATATTTAACTGACTTTGCGTTCTGGGGAAACAGCATCCAAGTGCCAGCATTAAATCTTCATGGCACATACTTGATAGACAATAGCTGATAAACACACACGTTACCCTCTGATTGCTATCCAACCAAGAATAAATTGATTAAAGAATAATTTAATCAGGTGTTAGAAAGGGAGGCTGGGGATCATTCACCCCAAATCCATTGTTTCTGGTCTCTGTCAGCAGCCAGTCATGAGCTGTCCTGTTCAGGTCTTTGTATCGTAATGGTCTTGATGTACTTCCAGGTGTAAGCTCCAGCCGAATGGGTTTCATACTGAAGAATGTCTGTAAGGGGAGACAGTTTTACCCCTGGGGCAATTTACTACTACTTTAAATGTGCAAGGTGATTCTCAGCCCAGCAAGAGTAATTTGTCTATTTGAGGAATCCTATGACGATTTTATTTAAAAAAAAGATGATGACTGTGTGCGCCTTGGAAAAGGGAGGTGCAGAATGAGTTTGGATGAGGAGAGGGTAAATCTCTCCAAGATGCTGTTAAACTTACAAAGGCAGCACCAAAGTAGAGTTGCTCTGAACGCCCCAGGGTTTGAAGATTTGCCCAATGAGGGCCTCTGAAGCTGTCTTCTGTGGGGAACTCTCATAGAGGTGACTTTCCTAAGGCAGAGGCCTGAGTAATCCTCTCTTGGGCATTTCCTTAGGCACATGGGTCACTGAGAGCTGAAGCCCATGCTGCTACCTCACAGTGGCCAACTAGGCAAGACAGAGTTCCCTTCCCTGCTACGGGGTTGTTTCATTTTATCTGATGTGTCTTTTATAAAAGTTTTTAACCATGTTGTCCGATTCAGGCTATTTACTTGTGTTTCATTGTAACTAGGCTCAAATAAAGAGTTCTTTAAAGAAAATAGTGGGACATTCCTTACATAAGAAATGAGGGCGATAACTAGCCCCTGTCAGTTCTTGTGCTACATAAGAGGTCCTTAGATGAGTGGTTTTACCTCAGTGGACCTTTAGAAAAACTCTCAAAAGAGGGAGTTGAATACCAGTGCTGATATCCAACTCTCTGGCATCGTGCTCCAGGTAATGATTTCCTGTACTTGCATTGCATTTCTAAGAGTGATGAGAGAAAGGGCTGTTAGTTATACCCTTCCCTATGAGGCTCTGCCTGTGACTCAGCATAAGGAAGAGCTGGGGAGCAGGTTTGTGCAGCAGAACCAGTATCTGCGGGTGTTTAAATTTCCAGTCCTGATTTAAGATTTCTTCATGGCAGTTTTAAGGTCTGATGTGTGCTAATAATAGGAAAAAGTATAAATGTAGTTTGTCATTTGTCAAATGTCTCTTCTTCTATTTTCTTCATCTTTCAGTATTAATAAGGTATCACGGTTACTGACCAAATATCTTTTGATTTCTGGCTATTTTTGAACAATATTAAGGCAGCTGGCAAAGAAGCAGAGGCTTAAAAAGCCTTCATCCCAGAAGAAGCAGCCTGTGATGCTGAATAGAGTGTATACAGTATATACTTTTGGATTTTGGAGATATACTACTCTGGTGCAAATGAGAAAGTGAGCAAATCTTCACCACTTCCACAGCAAGAAGAGCTATTTATTTTGCAAGTGACCAAGTTGGAACACCATCTTCAGTATGGAGTTTGCAATGCTATTAATTCATCCTTTCACACAGAATAGACCTAGCTATAATTCCTTGGCTGTGTATCTCTACTCAAAAAGCATTTTTAGAGATGACACCTCACACAGGTTCACTGTGATGATAGACTGTTTAGAAACCAAGAGCTTCCCAGCCTCTGTTCTGTCCTGGCTTATGCATGGTGCTCAATAGGGTAGCACCTGGTGCATCGTTCGTGGCTCTTGGCAGGCCCCCCCTCTTTCTTTGCACTTAATGGAAGCATTAAAGTTTGCTGATGGTTCACTAGTGATAGAAGCTGGAGAAAAGCCTTGTGGTGTCTCAGTGCAGTGCTCAGCTCTGGTACAGAAGCTTAAGTAAGTCTGTAGTAAAGCTGGGAGGAGCACAGTAATACTGTCCCTGCAATATCCTGAAGGCATGAAGGCTTTTATTTCTCAGAGGACAGGGATGTGGTCATGAGTGTATCTCCTCTGCAGCTCCCTGCTCGATGCAGGGACTTGCTGGCTAATAGCTGCTTTCTGCGGGCCCTTGAGCCCCCAGGAAAATGACAGGGAAGTCAGCTCTGCTCCGGCCTTGCTGCCTAAGAGAGAGCTGATGTGGCAAGATAGGGGAGATGATCCCCAATCTAGACAACTGTAGGAGCTGCCTCCTGATATGTGTTTGCCCTGGGCAAAACTGGGTATATTTAGAGCTGTGGTGCACCCAGAAATAAGTACTTAATTTTTCACATCTAATTTCTCTGAGCATCACTGCAGATTCCTTCTCTTGATGCAGTATATCTGCAGGGAAGAGCTTTATTTCAGTGAAGCATTAAATAAGACAAGGTAACTGCTGGGGGTCTGCTCTTATATGAATGAAGAGTCTTTCATGTTTAAAACAAAGACTGTCCTTGTACCTGCACATAGAGTAACTGTGAAGTTAGAAATGGAGTAAAGCTGCAGTAGAAATGCTTTGCTTTATTTTTTTCCCCCCTCTAAAAAGTAATGCTCCTAGGGAAAAGAGAGCATCCAACATCAGTAAGAATTGTGTTGTTGCAAAACTGCTGCATATTGTCCTCAAAGCCCTGAAAACTTTGCCTTATGAGGGTGCAGATGCAAATCTGTTCTAGACCGGTTGATACAGGTTCAGAAAGCTTTGTTTAGTTTACTATATTTTGAATGAGATATTAGGAGCCCCTAGGTTTAAGGAGGGGGCTATCTCACCGAAGATCATGTGGTACAAAGTTTCATTAAACCCAGTGAAAATTCTCTGCCTATTTTAGGAAGGGTATTTAGTAATGTGGCAGAATGTATCAATTATTTAGACTTAAAGCATCGAATTACTAAAGTCTTTAGAAATCTTGATTACAAGTGTCAAAAATCACTATGCATGTAAGTATCTTGACTATTTAAACTTCTTTCATCTAAGACTATCTTGTATTGTTTTTCTAACTACACTACAGCTCGATCAGTCCAGTGAGCGCTATCCCATAGTGCTCTAACTGCATGGCTTCTACAGATACTGTATCAGCCCATCAGTATTAATATGGCAGAAAGCAAGTACCCTTATGTCTCTAACAAAGCCAATTTAAACTATTTCTAGAATATACTTTTGAATTACTTTTTCCTTCATCTTGTTTTAGATAACACTTCGATTTAAATAAAACTGCCTGTGGGGTGTTGTGGATTGATCAAAAAGTGCTGTATTGTTCTATTAGTTTAAATTCTTGGTGCTGAAAAAAATCATTTTCTGCCTACTTCATTTGAATTTTTCAAGTTCTTAATTTAGTTCCAGCATGCGATTGTCTCAATTGGAGGAAGCGGAGATGTGAGGTAAAATGTGGAGGAGCAACTGAAGAAGTTGCAAATTGAAGCAGGTACATATAGCAGAAAAGGTTTTGGCTGAAATGTGGAATAAGAAGCTTTTTAAGAAGGAAGAAAAGTATTTCCGTTTTCTTCCAGTCTATATGAATTGACAGAAATGTAAAATGAAGGCTGGAGTCTGGGCAGGAAGAAAGATTATGGGACGCACAGTGTGTCAGGTGTATGTTTATTAGTAAGAATTGGACCTGTAATACTCAGATGAAAGCACCTATTTCCCTGTGCAAGTAACTTCAGATAAATGCTAATCTTTAGCCTGTGCCCATGAAAGAACTCAGAGGGAAGCTTTCTTTCAGAGTTTTACTGCTTTTCATGTAGCTTTGGCTTTGAAATGGGGTACAAAATAATTTTTTGGTTGTAATTATAGAAAGCGGTTGGCTGCTTTTCTTTGGTAACATTGAATAATGATGTTCTTTAAATAGGTACATTTATTGAAGAACTAATATATTAGGCAAGCCAAAGATTCACCTTTTTCTTCTGCCCTCTAATAGATACATACAACTTTACAATCCTATAATTATGGCTTCTAATTTTTGGCATACAAATTGTTGGCAAGTGTTTTCGTTTGTTCTTTTGTGCTGAAGTGTAGACGCTGGGACATTGTCTTCTTCCTATGTGTGTACAGCATAATTTCATTTCTGAGTATCTTTACTCCCCTTCTGGCTTGTTGTCTCTGTAAAATTAGTGAACAACTGAACATTTTTCTCTTAAGAAATGGATGAAAGGAAAAATTACTTAATTGTGGCTTGTAAATTTTTTTTCAATACTTTTTTTGCAAGGTTTAAAAACTAAATAATAAAGAGCTGTTTCTGGGAAGCTGTTTCCTGGATGCAGGACTTTAGCTTGTAATCAGTTATGCACGAATGTCACTTCATGAATCTGGGTCAACTTATATAGTTGTCTGATTGGACTTGCAATTTTTACCAAAATCTTTAACTTAGAATTCACCAAAAGAACCCTGATGAGAGCCTAATATTTCTTGTCTTTTAAGCCCCCAAAAACCTGCAGTAGATTTCATGTGGCATAGTCTCCAGATGAAGCATTAGAAAGAGGTATGGACTTGGTGGACTCTACTTGGCAAACTGAGCTTTAACATGTTGTTGTTCATTAGCAAGAAGCCACAGGTCTGTCTCAATTGATGTTCAGGGAAATAAAGATTTTAGTGTGGTTGGGAGGCAGAAGGCTCTATTTACACCTCAGAGTTGCAGTGCTCTGGCAATAGCATGTAGCTGCTGACTACCAAATTTCTGCTTTATGAAATATCAAAATTCTTCAGTTTTGATGAGAAAGATGAACTCAGTAGCCACCCCATGACAATTGATGGCAAGCCTTCTGAGTGTTAGCAGACAGGGACTAACTTTAGCCCTGGATGGACTGATATGCAGAATGCAGTATCGATTATTACACTAGAAAGACCTCTGTCCTGCTGCATGAATAGAAAATAATTCAGAATCTATAATATAATTTGGCATTGTATAGCTAGCAGCCTATACTGTTAAAGTGCCCGCTGTCTTTTTGTGATGGCTCATAGGTTTTGGCTATGAAATGTGAGATCCTAGAGGTCTGAATTTAAAGCAGGTGAAACAACCATAATTAATTTTCTAGTAGCTGTATTGCTTAGTTATGCTGGAAAATATAAATTTATCTCTGATATTAAAATGTCCTAAAGTGGACGTAGTTCATTCATTCTACCATTCTCCACAAATGTAATAGCTAGATTTTAGATCTTTTCAATGTGCAAACTACTGTGGAGCTGAAAAATGCAGAATCCATTTTAGAAAATGATGAGAAATGTATATTTTTCTGCATGTCATAGGTCAATTTAGATAGTTTTAGTTCTTAGTTGAGACATATTGATTTTCATGCTTTTCCCATTAGTTAGACTGGCATATACAGGATACCAAATGTGAATAGTAGCTGAGGTTCATATATCACAGTCCCAGTGCCAACAAAGACCTTTTTAACTCTCAAAAATAATGGAAACAAAATGCAATAAAGGCCAATATTCAAATACTAGCTTAATCGAGAAGCACAAAAAAACATTGCTTTTTCTGTAGTTTTTAATATTTCTTCATTGAAGATGTGCCTGTGTGCAATTGCTGTCATAGTTTGAGTAGCTTGGATCTGTTACAATTCTCTTATCCGTAAATCATGTACTAGACACATTGGGGTTTTTTTACTTTTTTTTTTCCCCTCTGGACCGTGCAAACAAACCAGCTTAGACTTATTCTAACAGTGTTCTTCTGCATCTGATCACAGAAATGGAAGTGGCATGCTGTTTGTCCAGTGAGTCTGATGAGCTAGAGCCTGTCTTATCTTCTAGCTCAACCTATTTCAGCAAGAAATTCCTTCAGACTTTGTACGAGAGACAGAGCACAAGGTTGGAATATTTTATATGAGCTCTCTGACAGAACTGGAAAAATCTAGGAATTTTTTTAGACCAAGATATTACCTTAGGGACTAGTATGGGTAAAAGGAACTGCTAGTTTTTAGCAGCTTCTTTTGTTAACATCTATACTTTGGCATTTAAAAAAATATGTGAAAAAAAGTAAGTATTTAAGGAGAAATGTAAAATTTTGTGAATAGATCCATTGAAATATAAGCTTTATTCTGTTGTTTACCCATCTAGTGTGTCTGTATGCATTTATATTTTTTTATATATATTAAAAATACACAGAGGGATGTACATACATATGATTCTATATATGGTTCTACTTTTTCAGACTCTTACTGATTACCTCTCACTCATCTGTTTGCTCCTATGCATCTTGCTACTCAATATTGTAACTCCAAGAGGTGTGAAAACGAACCATTTGAAAGATAGGCCATGACATGAATGTGCAATGGGGAGCAGCCGGCTCACCGCATCTTTCAGTGTGAGAATTTTTCACTCTTGCAAAAATAAAGGCAGTAAAATCCTTGTATTTCCAAGAGCACTCTATTCTTACCACAGCAGTTTCAAAGGACAGACAAAGAAATGAAGGGGCTGCTTGTAGGGATTAGAAGGAACAGGCAGTGGCTTTTTTCTGGAATTCGCTTCCTGCACTGGTGTAAGAGAGCAGGCGGGCAGGTGCCGTGTGGGCGCTGTGATTTACAGGAACAAAGCAGTTGTCCCTGCTGAAACAACATCAGAGATCTGCAAGCCTGCTCCCTGTTCACTTGGTGCCTGTAGTTGTTAATATCTCTTGGATCGTATACTCCATCTTTATTTATTTATTAAAAAAAAAAGCTAAAAGTTTTCTGAACATGGTAGGCTCTTGCTTATGTGAGTATGCTGTAGGGTTAGATGTAGGGGAGTAGATGTAGGGGTCATAACGCAAAACCTGTAAAGACTGACTGCTGGCACGAATCTGTATTTTCATTAGGGTCTGGTTCCTTTCTGCTTCTGCATGTGCAATCACACCCTGAAGAGTTAGGACTGGAGTTACTGTAAGTCACGTCATGGTCAGGAAAAGGAGGAGCTGCAGAGTTCGGCTGCCTGCAAACCTCTGCAAATTTCGAAGAAGGATGCCAAGGGCCAGCGTCGTTTGACATGATGATGCACTAAGTGGGGCCTTTTGCTGTGATAGGGTTTGCTGTGATTTGGGGCTAGGGTTAGTGTTGGGAAAAGCAGGGATTGTCAAGGCTGATGGCCTCAGGAGTCCATTACTGCTAGAGCAAGAAGCTTGATTTGACTGTCTTAGATTTCCATCCCTCACTTCTGACTGGTGTGTACCCATGGGGTCCTGAGCACTTGTATGGGTTGCTTTTAGCAACAAGGGGGTAGGTGTTGAGGTTGGGGACAATTTGGAGCTAGACTTCACCTTTGCCAACATCTGCAACAATTTGGCATTTCCAGAAAGGCTGCTAATGTGACGAGAAATCCTTCAGACCCGATGCTACCTCTGTCTGCACAGCACAGATCTGCACTCATGTATGATCTACCTGTAGTTTCGAGAGACAGTTATACTGTTTAGTGTGGCAAACTGCATGTCTCAGTGCTTGCTGGGGTTTTGTCAGTTCAGAGAGAGGGGTTAACGGCTGGCTTCTTTCTACGTGTTTTTACCTAGCTTACCGTAATTTCTTTGGGTACTTAGCTTATGGTTAGAATATTATAGGCTTACATCTACAGCAGTCTCATCTGGGCATCATCTTACTCTAGTCCATTTATTTTTTTTTTTTTAATTTGGCTGTGTTTTTTGCAATGGGAATGGAAATTTTGGGACCTACTTGCAACCTCCTTCTTGCTAGAGACTGTGGGAGTGTCAAGGTTTAGGTTCAATCCACCAGACCTATAACAGATGCTCTCTGTTAACCCTTCTCCCCTCCCCCCAAATAGAGGAAGAGAAAAAGGATAAGGGAGAGAAATTTGTGGCCCCCTCCCAAATGGAGAGGGAGGGAATGAGAGAGAGACTTCCAGATTAGAAAACTTAAACAGCTTTAATGAAGATAATAACAACAAAATGGGATATATACAAAACCAGTATGGAACCCAACCTCCCCCTGATGGCAATGACATCACCTTCACCACTGAGGCTATGCAGGCACTGGCAAAGTCCCAGACTGGGCTCAGCAGCAGAAGGGGAACCAGGTTGAGGAGCTGGGTTCAGGAACACACGAATCGGGATCAGAGGCACAAGAGGGTCCAACAAGGGAAGAAGGCCCCAAAGGGAAGCAAAGGCCAGCAGAAAGATCGATGAGAAGGAAAAAGGGCAAAAGGGATAAAAGGCAAAAAGGTCAAAAAGGGGCAAAAAAGGGCAAAAAAGCCCCCAAAGGGCAAAAAGACTAAAAGGGGGCAAAAAGGGCCAAAAAGGGCAAAAAGCCAAAAAGCCTTGAGACCCTCATTATCCCTTAGCTTTATAGTGAATATGACATATATGGGATGGGATCCCTTGCTGGTCAGTTCAGGGTCACCTGTCCTGGCCGCTCCTCCCCGCAGGTGCGGCCTTTCACTTCCTGCACCCCCGATGTGGTGCACAAGAGTCAGCAGTGACCTTGGCCTGCACACCAACCCTCGGGAGTAACTCTAAACATGGAGCGTTGTCACTGCTAGAAGCAGACACTGTCTGTGAAAACATGCTGTGAGCTTCAGAAAGTGCAGTTAGTTAGAAAAGACTTCGCTGAAAAGTAAAAACACTGAAACAGAATTGGTTTGGTTCTAACTCAAAGCAGGACAAGGAGGAGAGGGTTAGCACGCTAGACTTCTGCTGTTCCATACTTCTATATGTTATTGCATAGCTCTTTATCTTATATCTTGGGTTTGTTCAATTCAGAGCTTGGAAAAATACAGCACTTGTGATCTGAACTTTTAGAGTGGGAAGATGAGGTCTGCTTTTAGATTCTCATTCATCTGTAGTTTTCATGATAAGGCAACAAACCTGGCAAATTTTCAACTTGCTTTGGGAGTAGAAGAAATAGTGAAATTCTCTGAGTGGGCTGTTTGTTGTGAACGACATGCTGGCGGACTGAGAGGACATGAGCAATTCATAAGAAAAATTGATCTGTCCAGCCAGAGAAAATTGACACTAAAATTTAAAACTTAACCCAAACAAAATCCATCAAATTTTTGTTATTTTTCTGCTGGAATTTCAGTGCTTGTGGAGTCTAGAGAATGCTGGAAATTGATTGATTGGGTGGTTCCATGTTGCACAGGGAGCTTTTTCTTATCATGTTCCCATCTGAAATGCACTAAGGTCTTTCAAGTATATAGACTGGCAAATGTATAAAGCAGTGCTAAGAAAAACCGAACCCAGCCATAACTCCCCAGAAACAGGGGTGTTTGTCCAGAAGTGGCAAATTGATGGAGGCAGGTATGCAGTAACAAATCAATCCCAACATATAAACGTCCCTTAAGTAAGCAGTAAAATGCAGCATTTATGCTTGGGGGGGAAAAGAAAAAAAAAAAAAAAAGATATGTTTAACAAAATGTAAGCTTTTTAAAATAGAAAAGGTGCATTTCTTTGTAAAATGGTTATCAATTCTAAACATCTATGGGATAAAATAAAACCCTCAATTTACATGAAAAGATGGCCTTGAAGACCCTGTCCAGAAATGTATCATTTTTGCTTTTAACAGAAAGAAGCCGTTTATCTCTTTTCAGAAAACAGACTCCAATTATAGATTTTGTACATGTTACACTCAATATGCAGAAATGCAATCAGATCAAATGCCTACACACAGAGCACACCACTTCAGAATCACTTTGGAACAACAGCTTGCAATCTTTATGTAAATTCAAATGTGTGTCTCTATCTTGTTCTTCCAGTGTTTGGTGTAGCATGAAAAACTGCATACATCATCTTTTTTGAAGGGAAATGACTGATGCAATTTTAATAAAGGTTACTAACAGAGAGTTGTGAATCAGGCTCTGTGAAATAGTAAGGCCTAGATGGCAGACAAGTTTACCCTGTAACACTGCAAATTCTTCTGGAGGAGGAGGAAATCTTACCTGTGGAATGTGACCTCCTCTTTGTAGTACCTGAGAAGGCATTAAAATGCTTCCAATTCAAAATTTGAAGATGAGTTTTTTCTCATTAATTTCAAATACCAACTGAAAGAACTTCAAAACATACCTGTCCCATTTTGAAGGCCATGCTTGAAGCCTGTAGCTTCTTTTGCTCTTGTGCCTCTGGCCTGAACACTGCACAGGGCTTGTGGTGGTGCAGGGAAAAATGTGCTGGTCTGAGTACGGGCATTCAACTTGTTTCAGAGAGGGTAGGGGTGGCTGGTGAGAGAGTTAAGGTAGGTCTGTCATGAAATCACCCAGGGATATGTCCCAGTCAGATCAGGTTAGCATAAAGGTTGGTATGTGAAGACTGACGCCTTTGACCTTTTGGCATTACTTTATTTAAATATATGAATTGCTATCTGGTGTCCATGGGAAAACTGCACTGAGTTAGATGTACTCTCATTTTCAGTTACTAAGAAGAGAGAAAAATTGTTCAACATGCCAATAAAATCCAGGGAGAACATGGAAATTATTAAAAAAACCACTAATAATGGAATAGAAGGGCATAGAGTGAGAAAGGTGATGAACTGCAATGTTTCTTTCATTAATCTGCTCTCTTCTGGTGAAGCTGTAAGACTATTAATTTAGCAGCTTCCAGAATGGTTGTGCTGTGATGAGCGGGCACAGCCAAAGGTATTTATTCCATGCTACAAGTGCAGTGTGCAGTCCATGCACCATGCAGCTGAATGTACAGTTGCCAGTCAAGAAAAAAAGTCATGGGGAGACAAGGGAGGACGATCTGCTTGACTTGAGGAGCAGTAAGATAAATTCCTCTGAAGTTTGCTTTCACCCTAGAAATTCTGTAGGATGGAGAAAAAAATATTAGTTATTTTTTTAGCTCCTTGGGATTTAGAACCAGGCTGTATGTTTGAGAGGGCGACTTTATTGGTACCGCGTATAAATTCCAGAAAAGATACTGTAATCAGTGCGATTTGTGTCTCTTGTGGGCAGTGCTTGCTCAGAACTTGCAATGGCAGGGCTGCAAAACGTTGCCCATTCCTAGCCGAGGGCAGAGTGCTGCTCAGCTGGAAGCTTGGTGCCACTGTCAAAGTTGTGGCAGGGCTTCGGTAAATGCCATTGCTCTGCAATCGTTACCTGCCTGGTTAGTTTGTAACCACACCAAGTACCTTCGTATTCAACTGCAATTATTTCTGTGACTGTCTTGACAGTACCCACAATAGTGATTAAAATTGAGGTTCCAGTCTTAGAGTAGCAAGTAGATTTGCCTGCATCCTTTGAGGATACCGATTAATTTAGAGGGAGAAGTTTGCATCCTATTACGTAAATCCCATAGGTTGTGAAGGCCTAAACTGCAAAACAATTTGATTCTTCAGTTAGATGTGTTTTTAACCAAATGTCAATATACCTGGGACAAATGTAGAGGTTCTAATTACTGTAATATGTTCTATATTCTCAGTCATTGCTTTTATCATCTCCTATACTGTCTTGCATTCTCTGCTTTTTAGTATGCTTGTCAGGAGGCTTTGTACTTATTTTAATTGTCGTTATTTTCTCAATCCCTTGTAAACCATATTTTGCCTGAAATGTGTTCCTCTCCAGCTTTGTCTCTGAATCATCAATTTATGTTTTCATTTTCCTCTGCTTTTGACCATTCATGCATTGCTTCGGGAATTCAGAACGGTAGTCGAGGAAAAAAAACCATACACTTGCAAAGTAAGAGTAAAACAAATCAGTGTTGCTACTTCAGGCTTTTTTTATTCTTGCTTCAGACTCTGATTCCTCTGCTCTGATGCTGCTGCTAGGAGTGGGAAGTGGCATAATCAATGAGAAATCAGGTCTCTGAAGCATTCAGGTAGGAATGTATCATAAACAAGAGCTATCACTGAAGCAACTTGCTGTGTAGATCTTCGCTGTTCAGATGTACACAACAAAGAAAAAGAAAACCTGGTCTGTAGCTGTTGAGTTGACCCTTTCCTTGCTTACAGGTAATTCTAGCCAATGCATCCGTGACCGACTGTCCTGACACTTCTGGACTTGAAGCATCCTTTGTCACTATAATCTCTGATCCTTCAGTATCATCTGTGGGACTGTCAAAAGGCCAAACATTTTTCTAAAGCATCCACTACTTTTGTTACCCTCATTCTCTCCCTTCCCTTTCACCTGTTTTTCCCCTACTTTGCTTGTGAGTGAACAAGGAGGAAGAACATGTTTGCTTCTGCAAACATCACTGCAGACTGGAGAGCAAATAGGAACCTCTTTGGGGAACGAGCTGGTAAACAATCAACCTTCAGGAGAAGCTATTTCGATACAAGAATGTTTTATAAATGAGCAATATCGTTGTGCTTTTTATTCTACAGAAGCATTTGTGTGTTCATCTTTGTTTCCAGTTGCAAAGCTGTGTAATGTTCGCACTGATACCCGGTTCAGTGCTGGGTATGGCTGAGCTGTGAGAGACCATCTTTAGCAGTCTCAGTGGCAGCATGAATTCTCAGCATAAGTGAACTGCTTACAGTGTAAATCGCAATCAGCTGCAAAACCTTCTCTTTGGAAAGATAATAAAAATCAATAATGGGCCTGCTAATGTAGAAAGGACAGCAAGAGGCAAACATTTAATTTAGTTAAAAAGTAATCGGAAAGGAAAGAGCCAGACTAAATAACCTGTGTAATTAAAGAGTTTAAAGGAAGTTCCAACTAGAATGTGCAGCTTTTATGTGTGTGGGAAGGAGGGAAAATATATGTATATATACAGAGCTAAATTTAAAGTTTTCCTGGCAGTACCACAGCCTTCAGCAAAGGAGCTTCTACTTTTGACAGTGATGTGAATATTAAAGCAATGTAAAGATTAATATATTATATAGAAAAATCAATGACTCCCTCAGATGCTTTAAAGACTGAAAGGAAAAGAAAAGCTCACATAGAAGAAAAGGAAGGCAAAGAATGGGCAGTGAGTAAGACATTTGCTGCTAATTGATAGACAGAGGAAGGGGAAAAACTGGCAAACAGATTGTGACTTTCTCAAATGTCATTTTTCTTAAACATAGCTCTCATTCTTCTAAATAGCTCCCTGTGAAGCAGTTTTGGACTCGCATGCACCCATGCTTGCAAATAGGAATGAGTAAGAGTCTAGCTCACATCCCCTCCCACGGTAGCCACACCACGAGTCTGGGTTGTTAGGAATCAGCAAAGTTCTTTACCAGTTTGCAGATGTCTCCAGAAACATGGCCAGGACTTACCCTCTGCTGTCCACTCTCTGGGATGTGCCTGGCATCGACTGCTGAGCAAGTACTGGCCTTTGGGTTGCAAATTTCCAGTTCAGAAGTGCTGGGTTGGATGGGCAGGGAGGTTTTGCATTTTGACTAGCTGCCATTCATTTGCAAGTCTTTGATGAGATGTGTTAAGTCAAATTCATTCAGAACTCTGCAAAATTTTCCTGTTGCGGGCTAACCAGTGCCTCCCTGACCTGCAGTAGGGACAGGATGCAGCAAGAGTCCTGAGGGCTCACAACCTGCGCCTGAGATTTCAAGGGTTTGTTTCCTGACACAATGAGCATTTTTGCTGGAGTATTTCTGAAAGGGGGGAGACTAGCAAAACCTTTCCCAGGGAAGATCTGTCAATTTGTCTCTTCTTTCATTACTACATGAAGCAGTTAAAAAAAATAGTCAGTCTCATAAACAAAATAGAAAGATGAAGAAATCTTGAAGAAAGCACCAAGAATGGTGCAAAACTTGGCTGTTGCCCCATGCCAGCAGAGATTTGTAGCTTGGTAGGAATAGGAGATTTCTCAGAAATATGACTATTGTGATGAACATTTTGCAAGATTTTCCTAGTTCCTCCAAGGAGTGGAGTAGTATTTCTGTTAGAGGATGTCTCATGGCAGTAGCACTTTATTGAAATATTGGTCTTATATTCAATAAACCAAAATCTAGACGTAGTGAAAGGTTCTGATCATCCCAGGACCATTCCTGTGATCCCTTCTAATCACTGCCAAGCTGGATGGAATTTAGAAATCGTGACAGTTTGTCCCAGCTTGTCATATTTTGTGTCAGTTTCTCAGGTACTTCTTTTGAGCCTTCTACAGTGTTTTCTCACTCAATCTGTTCTCACTCAATCTTCGTGTTCTTCCTGCAATAATTACAAGCTGTTTATGACAAATTACTGTGCAAAGTAACAATTTTTCTATGTTTACCACCACCAGTTAGCTCACTGGAATTACTGTTCGGTGTTTGGAGGGGAAAAAGAGAAGTTGAATGAGTGTAGACAATACAAAACCTGGCTTTGCAGTGACAGCAGGTGCTGCTGATGCATTTCAGTTTCCCCTATGACCCTGTAAGCGGAACTGCTGATTTGCAGAGTCTCCCTCTTTGCCACATGCTTAATCCTTGCAGCCAGAGCTCTTGCTTCCTCAATGTGAGGATGAACAAGTCTCCTGATGAGGTGGACCAGCCACTTGCATCTCCCTCACTGTGCTGATGCCTTTCTGCCTTGAAACCAGGGCTGTTCTAGATGAGTCTTGCTCCTGAAACTGCTCCCCAAACTGCTCCTGTGTTGCCCCTGAAACTGGTGTAGGAACATGTCTATGTTCTGTTGGCTTTCTCCTCAGGAGCGCGCTTACTGCTTGCCTTGGGATGAGACTGCTCAGCAGTGTTCCTGTGGGCGATTTCAATCTCCCCTTTACTCGCTGAGTTCCTCCAAACTGACAACCCTTGCTTCAGTCCAGTGTCTCTCACTCCCAGGTGACTCTGCACCATGCAGACGTGCTGCTTCTCCACACTGAAAGGTCTCGCATCTGTGAGGCTTGACGCAGCAGGCTGGGTTACTCCCCCCACCACCTCCAGCACTGGGCTTTCACCACGTCTCTCCTGGGGGTGCGTGATCACTTTGCCCTGTGCCTAAGCAACACTCTTGTCTCTCAGCACGATGCAGGGAAAGCCATTGGCTTCCTCCAGCTACATCCATGTCTGCATGTTCAGCTCTGTTCCCATCACACTATACTGTCCTCCTCCTGCTCTGCCCTGCCCAGTCCCTCTCTGCCCGGGCTGCTGACCCTGAGTGCCCTTGATCTGCTGCCAGACATCTCAGCTTTAAAAGGGAGGGGTGCAAACAAGAGAGGAACTCTTAAAATGCTGTGGGGATCTGCTTTTGTAATTGCTTTCCATTCCGCAACGCAGTCTTCTGCTCCAGAGCACAAGATTTGGGCCCGTATATGAAAATTCCTCCCATCTAACTTTATACAGCAAATTTTAGAACCATTTTGGAGCTTTAAAACGCCAGATTAAAGTTATAATATTTATGTGCTGTGATAGGCTGTTCTTCAATAAGCAAGTTACTGGGCTGTTCTGGGTTTCCTTGCCAGTCTCTAGCTCACCACATGTGTGCTGCAGACTCAGCTGGGCGCAGCTCAGGGAGCTTCCTGGAATGGAACCTCTTTGGGTGCCTGGGAGTTACCGTATCCCAGGCTGGAGTGTCCTACGTGTTGCTTAGTCCACTTCTTATTTTATAATGTACTTAAGAACAAAAAGAAACAAGGTATGATTGCACAGTAATTATGAGGAGGAACTGCAGTAAATACCTTGCAGTGCCTCCTCAGCTCTCTCGGTCCCAGCTCTTCGTTCAGTCTCAGCTGCCACAATCATTGTGCTGAGCAAAGAGGACATCTGATCAGAGATGCTGAGGGAACCCACCTTTGCAGAGACAGAGACCTTTATAGTAAAACGGTTGTGGAAGAGGCAGGGTGATGCCAGTCTGGTTGGAAGAGAAGTGGGAAGAGGCAGTGGAAGGATCCCAGCAGCTCCTTCCAGTGCCAGGAGAAGAAAGAAGTAGAGACTGCAGAGCTCATGGAGCATCAGGATAAGTATATGCAAGGATGAAGACAAAATAGATGTTTATGGTGCAGCCCGGTGAGCTGGGGAATGGGCAGGTGTTAGACTTGAGCTGGGAGAAGGAATAGAATTAATTGAACTGGGGGCACTGGGAAAAAGCCAGAAAATCTGCAGCACTGGGTAATCAGTGAGAGCTGTTGCAGCAGGGACCAGAGTTCCTTTGCTCAGTGAATTGAAGAGGGCAGGGAGAAATTCAGCAATGCAAGTCAGAGGGAGAGGTGGAGAGGGAAAGCGCTGAACAGATGCTTCTCTTTTCCATAGGAAAGGATGGCGTAGGTGGGGGATGAAGTTGCCTGAAGCTGGCTTGGTGATCCTTGTGTTTTGTTGTCAGTCTCTTAATTTTAGAAAGAGTGGAGTTAGAGGAGAAATTTGACTTACAGGTTCTTCTGGGTTTGGATATTTCTTTTGTTGTTTTGTTTTAACACCAGGCTCACTAACCTTTGTTGCGATTCTGCAAAATAGACCTATCATTAATGTTTTTAAAATGAGCTCACTTAATTTCTGTCATTATTTTGGTAGATAACTAGTACTTGGATTATTACTTCTACAAGATACTCTCTGAAATGTAGATTAGCTGGGGTTCCAGTGTATGGATCTAAGCCATCAAGTAATAAAGTTTATATACATTTGAGGACTTAAGAGTGAGTTACAGCTTTATGCAGACAGCTGTCGTGACTGATATGACTCAGATATGGAAGATTAGTGGTATCAAAAATAGATAGGTTTTTGTACAAATAATATTTTGATGTGCTTTGGGCTGATAGCTATTTTATAACAAGGTTAAAATAAATGCAGAGTTATCCAAATGTGAATAGGGTTCTTAACACTTAAAGCAGAGAGGAAGAAAGTTCATTTTTAGCAGTACTTCATGTATTGTGGATTTTTATTATATTATAAATTAAAATTATGTAAAAACACCTACAACTTCAGACTTTATTGCCTTTTTATGTACTGCACTAAACAAGCAGAATATTTTTATTAGAAATACTTCATTTAAAAAGAACCTAAAGGTGAGAGTGGAAGCTAGATATCTTCATTTTAATGGTAGCATCTCAGTTCTAAGGGAGATTTTGCTCCCTTTATACTCGTGGTGAGCAATTCCTTTCTCTGAGTCGATAGTCCTGGGATATTCAGTGTGAGCAAAGGGGACAGAAACTAATTCTTAGCATATCTTGGCAAAACTTTGTTCTTATTTTTAATCTTTATTTTTAAAGCAGCCATTTTTTAAAAACAATGGGAAATAGTCCATACTGTGGGGGCTGCAGCATATTTATAAATGTAACTGCTTTTGTTACCAGGGAACCTGTCTGAGTCAGCTAAGCTTAGCATTTCAGCAGCTTGTTCTTTCCTCTCATTCCTGTTGTTCTCCATCTGATTTCAGGCACCTAATGACCTAATGTACTATATCAAAACAGGAACAGTTTGTCACAGTTTTCTTTAAGTTTTGATAACTGTACTAAATCTCTGCATCTCGTATATATTCCAGCAAAAGGAGGCATACATTCTGTGCTTGCCTAAGATGAGAATTACTGGTGTTTCTACCTAATAGCAGTATCTGGTCATGCATCAAGGGTATAGATCAAACACATTAGGAGTGTAGATGGACAAACAGGACCTTTGCCAAACTTGGCAGGTTTGGAATATCTCTAATTTTAGATAACACCTTTATTGCATCCTATCACCAGTCTAAACCAGAGGTATCTCTATGGGTTGTTTTGGCTCAATTTGACATGAGCTATAGTTCAGTGCTGATCATCTTCACCAGTCTTCTTTTCCAAAACACAGCTATCCAGCACTTGAACAGAAAAATACTGTCTGTTGCTTACAATAATAAAATCAACATTAAATATCTACTAGTTCCCTTAGCACATAAACTCCCCATGTGTCTGTTGACCACACTGCAGAGGCTGGCTGGGGTCCATCAGTTTTGCTGCTCTCCATTCTGCTGGATTTGGTCACTGGTTACATGAGGACGCAATCCAGCCTCCCTGACAGAGCGAGAAGATCTTCTTCATCTGAACTTAGAGGCCAATCTGTTACTTTTGCACAGACATCTGTACCTCTTATTCTATCCCAGTTCAAGAGAGACAGGGAACTACTGGAGAGAGTCCAACTGAGGGCTACAAGAATAGTTAAGGGACTGGAACACCTCTCTTACAAGGAAAGGCTGAGAGACCTGGGGCTGTTTAACCTGGAGAAGAGAAGGCTGAGAGGGAATCTGATCAATGTTTATAAATATCTGAAAGATTGGTGTCAAGAGGATAGGGCCAGTGTCTTTTCAGTGGTGCCCAGTGATAGGATGAGGGGCAACGGGCACAAACTGGGACATAGGAAGTTCCACCTCAACATGAGGAAAATAATCTTCGCTGTGAGGGTGATGGAGCCCTGAAACAGGCTGCCCAGAGTGTGAAGCCTTCTCTGGCGACTTTCAAAACCCGCCTGGACACATTCCTGTGTAACCTTCCCTAAGTGAACCTGCTTTGGCAGGGGGCTTGGACTAGATGATCTCTGGAGGTCCCTTGCAACCACTACCATTCTGTGATCTCTGCTAACTAGTTCTGAATGCTTCTGTTTTCTCACCTGGAGCTGCATCTATAGTGACTTTTGGGTTTAACCCTTGGTGACTCTGCCTGGATCATAATGTCTCTTCCTCACCATCCGTAGCGTACCTTCTTGACCATATCAAACCCAGAATCCTCAAGTGCACCTCCTCTAGGAATCAAGTTTTCATAGTACTATGGGACTATTGGGAAGAAAGTGGGATAAACTGTCTTGCTAAAATGGCAAACAAATGAGAAATGCAAAAGAATGTCATAAAGAAAATTTTAGAACATCATTACCCTTAATATCTTTACTTATTTCTCTCTCAGGTTTCCATTACTGTCCTGAAATACACAGTACCAATTTTAGGATTCAGCTATTTTAATCTATCAGTTTAAAATATTTCAGTCATGTGTGTAGAGATTAATGTGAAGCTCCTCCTCTCTGGCAGAGTTGATATTTACCAGGTTTCTGCAATATGAAGTCTGTTTGAGGGATATATTCTTCCACTGCTGAAACCGAGGTAGGAATGTGTTAAGTCTTTTGGAACCAAAAGAGCTTAAAGCAAGAGCGTTGGACCATTTTCTAGTACAAAACTTCTGAGGCAAGCTCACATTTTCTCATGGGTTTTTCAGAGCACAATACTTCTCATGTAACAGCCTATCCCTGGTTTTTATCACGTTTCAACTCTTTGAATAATCCTTATAATTTCCTGAAAGGCTGACATTGTGGGTTTTCTCCACAGAAAGTAGCTGAGTTATGTGACAGTAACTTTGTTTGCTCAAGTCAGGTATTTAAGAATCAGCATGTGAATGAAATCCTTTCTCTTTTTTTCTTTTTTATTATTATTTTTTTTCTGGTTTTACTACAATGTACTTTTAGATAAAAATTACATTTCTGATCAAACAATTGGTATTCAAATCCTTATTCTAGCTAAGCCTTTCATAAACGTCTTGTGGTGTAAGATCAGATTTCTCTGGTTTTAAGAAACTACTGTAAATGTTTGAACACTGTGATTAGCACATAAAAACATGCCCTAACAATCCTTAGCCATCCAGGTTTAAGCATTTTCTGTCATCTGCTTCTTACTATTATAATTTTAAAAATTGCGTCTTGGTAAATATGCTGAAAGTACAAGAGTAACTTTGAATAGATTGAAATCCTCATGCAGCGTGGATGTACAAAAATCTTCTGGACACTCTGGAGCATGTTCCTATGTGTTTGAGATTAGTAGAATCGTTTCTCATATAAATTATGTAACTCTTCTGATACTTGAAAAGGGAAAATTGGCAACTTTTCCAACACGCCACTGACTCGTCTTCTCTAATTTTGCTTTATAATACATTAGATTATCAAATGGAAGTAAATGTTCATCCTCATTTGTTAGTAATCTGAAAACAGAGCAGTCTCCCAAGATTAAAGGTACCAGTCTTTCTGCAAATTCTTTAATATTGTGAAAGCTTACACCATATGATCTTACTGTATTCTTCATATTTTTTAAACTTCTGTAGTGTGTTTCATAAGTCACAGTGGCTTATTCACATTTTAAGTGTGCAATAGCAGAAAACTTTTAGGAAATCTTGATAAATTTTTTGCATTGCTGGCCACATAGAAAATACACCGTTTTCAGTAAAGTCCTTAATTGTTTTCAGCTGAAAGAGGAGCTCATTTACTGTTGGTGTCCAGAGAAGCCTTTTAATCAAAGTTGTATCACCTTAGGGTAAATCTTGAAATAATACAACATTGTTTAATTTTCTTTAACAGTCAGGAGACCTATATGAGTAACTACAGACAATTCTCTAATGGTCTCTGGTTGTTTCCATTGTTTTCCATTTGTGTCCTTCTAATTGTCTATATTCACAAGTTCCTTAGCACTAAGATAGCCTCAAGAGCTTTGTTTTTCGACAGTATTAGAATTGCTTTCATTCTCTGTTCTGGAGATGTTACAGGAAGGCATTCGTGTGAGGCCAGCTGTACAGAGCCTGATCTGAAAAAAGAAGAAACCTTAGAAAACTAAACTGCCACCTGTAAATAT
Organism: Coracias cyanogaster; assembly: GCA_033124195.1. NCBI lineage: Eukaryota > Metazoa > Chordata > Aves > Coraciiformes > Coraciidae > Coracias > Coracias cyanogaster. Next base: position 97,865 of record JAVSBS010016126.1, read on the forward strand.
AGCTCATCACCTTCCACCGCTCAGAACTCCATGGCTTTTGAAGAATACCTTTTCCCGTCGTCTTTACCATACACCTGCCAATTCTACTTTCTGCAGGCAGTGGCCTCTGTTGTCACATTGCAGGAAATGTCTGCGTGGCTCTTTGAGGAAGACTTCATTGTTTTTTTGGATCTCTCCTAAAGCTTCCATCCAGGCTTTCTCTGAAACTTAAAGGAAACTATCTCATTTTCCTTTTAATTTTGCCTTTCTCTGACATCCTCCTACAGTCTTTTCAACTTTAAACTATACAATTAATCTGGTACAGTGAAGATCCAAAGAGAATACTATTATCTTCAACAGCTTTGTAAACCTGGTGGAGGTTTTCAGAAAATTCTAGTAAGGCCTTTACCTCAAAACTTCATAAACCTGTCAAAAAGGAAATTGTGCTGCCACCGTGTTTCCAGGCTCTGTGCTTTCCTCTGCAGGACTGAGCTCTGTAACATGGATGCCTGTAGCTGACAAGCCATTGCTGTGGCATAGCCAGTAAAAACTTCCCAGAAGCTTTCTTCCTCTCGCGTTGTCTCTTTACTGAGCTTACAAGTACAGAAGGAGTGGTCTGGGCTAATTGCAGGTTTTGGAAGTCAAATCCCACTTCCTTGATTGTTTTGGGTATGCAATTCAATGCAGTCTTTAACAGTGCAACAAGAGAGGCTTTTTGAATTTATTAGTTTGTGAACTTTTCCGTTGCTTTAGAAGACTAGGTTACTTCAAGCTGAATTTTATACCGAAAATAGCAAAGTTTAATTACACTTGTACTGCTTTTTGCTGCTCTGCAAAGGTTTGATTGATTGACTCAACATCTTGCAACAAAAGGGAAGATAGGTGGTCACCTGAAGGAGCGAATCAAATGAATGAAGTGAGCCCTTTCATCAGTGGGTTGCCTAGGAGGGATGCGGGAGAGAGGAGCTGGAAAATGTTTGTTATGTGAGGGCTGCCCAGAGGGGTGGGCCGAGAAATGGGTTCAGCTCAGGCCCTGATATTCAACAGGATCTCTGGGCTGATACTGAATGTTTCCAAGGCCAGTATAAAGGACTTTTAATGGGAACAGTGGCAAAAGGATGTTTGAAGTAAACCTATAGGTCTAGATACCCAGTGCAACCTCAGTTTGCCCATTTCAGAATAGCTACGTCTTGCTCTTGTCCCACCATCAGAGCATCTGGACCAAGTCCTTCCTGAATTCACTTGATTGAATCTGTTCTCTGCAGAGTTCCCATTGCTGTAGTGCCAAGCACCATGCAGTTTATTGAATGAAGCACTGTGTTAAATTTGCAGAGCACACACTGGTCAAAGTTTCTGTGGTTACAACCAGCAGTGTATGTGTAGCGCTTTCTAAGCAACCTCTGGAAGGATCTTGTCTGTACTACCCAGGTCAAGCTACACTAAATCTGCAAGCAATGATACTGACGTGGTGCCGTGCTGAAATGGCACAAGTTGAAAAATGTTTCAGTACATTTGTCCCATATTTCCTCCAGAAAACAAATATCACAGTGTTTAAAAACTAGAAAATTCACATGGGATGATATTAAAGTATTAAGATGTTTGAGAAATTTAGAGCATGGAGATACAGGAAATGAGTTGTATGTGCTGTCAGTATGAATCTGAACACTGCTGTCAGTCACGGGCAATTCTTTAATTTAATGTAGAAATTTCGGCTCATAAACAGTATAACCTGCAGTAATGGCTTTGTTATTGCAAGATGTTTTTCTGAAATTGGAGGTTAGCCTTCAAAATTATAGCTTCACAGAATGACATTTTTCCGCTGACACGTTCACTGTATTGCACTCCGTTGGTATTGGAGGCTCATGTCAATCATCCCAGCAATTGTCACATTAAGTAGGGCGTGATGCACAGGAAGAGATGCTAAAAATGAAATAATAAATGCTCTTGTCTTCAAAATATGATTCCATTACCAAACTCTGGCAAGGAATGTGAGATTCCTGTAGTCCACAAACTTCAGAAGGCATTAGCACTTAGAAGGATGAGGTCCAAACTAGCGGTAAAAAATGGTTCTACTGGTAAAGATTAATACCAAATATGGTAAAAAGGAATAAGAATTACTTGAACATCTTTGTGTGATTTTTATGCAGAGATCCACATGCATCTCTGTAAAACATTATAGGTAGTTATGGAACTAAAATCTCATCCGCCTTCCCCTTGCCTTGTACTGCACTGAAGCTCATCGCGACCCTTCACTTTGTACAGGGAGGGAGACTTCTTAGTTACTGTAAATTGATTCAAACCCTTGTGTAAGCCCAGCAAGGGAGAAATAATGTCAAAGAATCAAGTACATACATACTTCCTGAACTAAACTGATCATACTACTGTCAGACGTGCTGTATGAAATTACCACTTCTGGCTACACTTTAATTTTCTGTACATCCAAGCTTGGCTTTTGAAAGAGAATTCAATAGAATAATTTTCCTGCAGCATGTCAGACGTTTCAATTGACAACAATGTTGGTGCAATTTATCTTCATCACACGTTTCCTCATCAGAGTTGTTCCGATACTGATAGGTAAAATTTAGTTGTATCCAAACTCTTTTAAAACTGTTCACTCATTTTCAAACCTTTACATGTAATTAATAGTCATTGTACCATAAGAAACCTTCAAAACTTAGCTTGTGAGTCATGGACCGTAGCCATGCTTGGGAATGCTGAAAAGTAAATAACTCCAATAAACATTTAATTTAGATTTAGTAATTGATACAGAAATGTTGAGGGATGTTTAACTGTATACTGCAGGAAGGAAAAGCTATTAACTGAAGTAATGCACTTAGTTTAGCAAAAATTAAGGACCTGAAAATGTGAGTATTAATTGAAGTTCTGATTTCTAAATCTATGCTAAACTAATTAGGTTGCTATTTAAAAGTTTGAAATAATTCCACTGATTTATGTAATTTAACTTTTGAAAACCTGTGGAATAAATGTAGTTTTTTAAAAATAAACTTGCTAGAATAAAGTGTTGGTTTCTAATAAGTAAGAGGGTAGTCTGTACAGTAAAATGCATTTCTGCACATTCCTAAATTTCTCAAATCCAGAAGTAGAGCTGATTGTATCCTGGCACATGAACCCCAGCTTCAGTAAGAAATACCTGAGCCATGGTTTGAGTTCTTGAAGGAACCTTAGAACTTTAGGATTCTTTATAATTTCAACAACTCAGCTCTATTTGTCTGAGAAATAAAGACAGAGGAGAGAAATATCCTTAGTTTTGGCATCAGTTGATAAAGTGAAATAATGAGATATGGAATAATTTTTTCAGATAGCAGGATCTTAAGAGAAGGAAAGAAACAGCAAACAAGTGAAACATTTATCATCATGCACCGTGGGAAAATGGAGAGACACAAGGCTTAGGAGATATTATCCAGATTGCTTCTGATTTTCCACCAACTTCACTAAGTGGAAAGTCAGATCAGAGTTCAGGGGAGAGACTGGGGCAAGGGGAAATATTAAGGTCTTTTAAAGTGAGAAGACAAATTTAGAATGGGATCTTATCATAGATTTCAAACCATGAAACATGTTTGTGGTTGCTGGGACTCATTCTGCTCACACATCTGCACCTGACTAATGCTACTTAGTCTCTTTGTGCTTATGCAGGATGCATTTCATGGGCACAGGAATTAACAGCAACCAACTTCATATTTACTTCCTGAGAAGAGAGAAGTTCCATCTAGCTCACTCATCTGAACAGTGGCTGTACTTCAGATCTACCCCCCCTTTTCTTTAACGAATTCAGTCTTCCAGTTCTGCAACACCATAACGCACAATTCCATTTAGTCACGAGCTGTTCAGCCTGAGAAGTCCTGTTTATTCCTTGATTTTTGAGCACACATATAGGCTGCTTCATTGACTTTAGCCACATTTGGGTACAAAAAAAACCTAATACTTGCCCTGAAATGGAGGGGAGGGTGGCAAAAAAATACTCATAGAGAGGAATTTGCTTTTAGCCTGAAGTGATGTTAAACCAAGGGCTTCTCCAGTAGTTAGTGGAGCATCTACACTAATTTATACAAGCTGAGGCTTCCTATGCATATTTGCTTTGAGAGGTGTGTCAGGTTCTGGGAGTCTTACAACTATTAGTACTTAAAATTGAAATTAAGACATTTTTTATTATATTACAATTCCCAACCATTGTTTGAACAGTGGTATGTTAAGAGCTGCAGATAAATCAGTAACTACTATTCCTTGCAGTTGTTTGCATCTTATAGAGTTTGTGTCCTGTGGAATACTATGAATTTCTAGAGATTCAGAAAAGCATTAAAAACTTACTCTGGTTCTAGAATTTAGATGGATGAGCAGCATTCTGGCCCTGCTACTGTTCAAATAATACACACTAACTATTCCTGATGTTAATAGACCAAAGCTGTAGGAACTCCATTGATTTTAATGAAGTCATTTAGCCAAAGATATCCTATGTACATTAAAATAATGGAAAATTAGATATTTGTTTTCCTTGCCTGGAGCCACTTTGCTACTGCAAAGTGGCTCCTCCAAGGTGGACCCTCAATAGCTCATTGCTCAGCAATTTTTTTAATCTGGACTCATACTTCATACTGTTTAAAATATACTCTGTGAAATCTAGTTCTTAACTGAAGTTTGCATTTCAAAGATTTGCAGAGTTTGCATGCATGTCTTAATGTCTTTTAATAAATGATTATCAATGACTTTATACATCACATGCTAATTGCTAATATTCCTTAACTACGCTCAGAAAACACGAAGGGTGGATTGCAATTTGTGTATGGATGTTTAAATGGAGGAGGAGCTGTGTATGAATATCCGAGATAGCTGGAAGGGGATAAAAGAATTTAGAGCTGGAAACAGCATCTTTTCTCGTTTGCTCTTCTGTTGTGCACTTTTTAATGGCAAAATCTTACATTTGCAGATAGATTAAGAACAAATGAAAAAATGTTAGTCCAGGACTATATGAATTCTTGTATTTGCAGATCTTGAATTATCCTTTTTACTCCAGTGTATGTGTGCCTGGCTATGCAAAGAGAGGAGAGGATTTGGTACAGATACGGGGTGGAGATAGTTGTGAATGGGTCTCCGTATTTGGATTTTTTGTATTCTTACATAAAGTATTCAAATATACGCCTTGATCTAGTTTTCACAGAAATGGACTTTTCTGGCACACATTTCTGGCTCCTACCACCCAATCCTTTTGGTTCCCTCTTTTTGCAGAATCACAGAATGATAAAGGTTGGAAGGGACCTCTGGAGATCACCTAGTCTAACCCCCCTGCCAGAACAGGTTCACCTACAGCAGGTTGAATCCACAACCATCTGAGCAGTCTGGGAATCTTAGCTGGCCCAAATAATAGTATTTTGATGATGCCCCGTGAAAGCTTGCCACTGTATCATCAGGTGATTCTTGCATATGTTTCACCTTCTACCTGCCTGATTCACCTGGCTCAAAGCCATAGAGACCATTCACATGGGATGGAGCCACACAACATTGCTGCAGCTCGGTCCTCACAGGGAAGCTGCTTGATAGTAAACAGAGCTGTAAATTCACAGCTCTTCCCTAACTCTTCATATGGGTTCTCTTAGTGTGTACCAAGGTGTAAAAGCACTGGGAGAACACTGCTGAGAGGAGCCTGCTTATTTAAATTTAATTATATTTGTGCAAAGCAGTAACCACAAGAATGTAAACAATGCCTTCTGAAAAGGTGGGTAAAACACATTGTAGTGGTGGTTGAAGAGAACAGTAAGCAATTTGAGAACATGTTAAATAAAACATTTCTGGCCCCAGATAGATTTGTTTTCCTATTGGCAAGGCTGGATGCATGTGTCTACATCCGATCTCAATTACTGGGTGAGTTAGGCGGTGGGCCAAAGATTTAGATGTAAGTGCAAATTTGGGCAGCTACAGTATCCATACCCAAGTGAAAACAGGGCAAGTTTTTCTCTACCAGAGTGTGGAATGATGTCCTAAGTTGAACCTTTCTAAAGTGCAATATGTCTTGGAAAATGTCAAATACTCTTTGAAATTGTGTTTTGCATGAAAGAGGCAACGTTTTCTCAGGGGATCAGAAAACACCATTTCACTGAGCAGTTGGAAGTATCAAGGGCAGTGATATGCTGTCTTTAATGGTGTACCTGCCTTAGCAAAAAGAACCTCAATGTGCACATTTTATGCGGGATAAGTCCTGTGCTGCTTCATTGACCAGAACACACTCTTTGTTTTAAGGCATTTTTAGTGCAGTGTTCCTCAAGGCTATGGCAAGCTATGTAGGTCTAGGATGGCTAATAGGAATGTGTTCCTGCATCACCCAAATACCCTTTTCCTTGAGCTAGTCCACTTCCTACACACTGAGGGAATTCAAAGCAGTTCTAAATCCCCTCTGTATTAGTGAAGCAGCCCAAAGCGGGGATAATTAGGCTTTGAACATCTGCTGAAATCTAAGTCCTACAGCTGGGTCTTACTGGCCTGTTGAGTTCTTGCTTCTTGTTAGTGTCCTGCCAGTTTCCTCTCTGCTTGCCTGGCTGGGTGAGGGTGAGTGCAGGGAACGATTCACAGCGTGGGCTCTATGGCTCTCCATCATGCACCTGGGTGCTGGACACTGCCTCGCTCTTCTGAGAAATGGAGATTTCCTCTTCCTGTTGTCCATGAAAATGTGTATTCTTTCCACGAATACACCAGGTCCCTGAAGTCAACGTTTTCCATTTGACATTTCCCATGGACTCTTTCTGAAGCAGTAATCTCCATACTTTATAGCTCCTGCACAGCAGATAATTTCCCAAGCTGTGAGGCTTGTAAGTCTTGTACTGGAAGGCAGAAACATGGAGCTAATCCCTTCCTTTTCTAAACAAGATAGACCTCACTGTTAATGCTTCTCTTGATGTATGGGGTAGTGATGGACATAAATCCCATTAGTATTAATAGAAGTTAAATGTGTAAATCCCTGCTATGCCAGTGGGAGCATTGATTTCTCAGTTTCTCTAGCCTTTCTGGTTCACTAAAATCCTAAAGTTCCTGTTCAAGTTGCCTGCAGCTATACCATGTGCATCTCTGTGATGTCCATGCTTGCGATACAATGAAAAATACGATGTGAAATATTCTGCCTTTGTTTTACAGACCTTTATATTCTCAGGCTTTCGGATTGTTTGAATAAGCTCCATTTAACTTTTACTATCTACTTCCATTTACATATGTAGGCATTGTTTCTGCAACGTTATGATTCAGTCACGGTGAAGACACCATCTATCTATTGAGAAATGGGTAGTCCCATTTTGCGCCGAATATTTTGAGAGGGCCATGACTACATGGTGCCCCTACTGCATCTCCTCTTCAGGGCTCTGTTACCTGGGCTTAATCCACATCTATTACTTACAGTAATTCCAAATGTTTTCTGTCATTCACCTGTAAGTTTGGTTGGTTTTATTATTCACAAGTCTGGTCATCAGCTTCCTAATCCATCGACCACATCATACTGTTAGGTTACTGATGTATCAGTGAACAAAACCTATCCTTGGGGCTAGGGAGAGATCGGTGAAATACTGATTTTCCTTTCAGGCTATATTAGGCAGCAGCATTTTTTCCTCTGAAAACTGTTTTATTGTTACTCTTGCTTGCAGAAGTATCCATATTTTGGGGTCTGTCACTAGGTAATTGCTAGTGGCTGGTAGCAAGCTGTGGGAGATGTGGTGCTCCATTCAAAAGGAGTGGCTCAACCATATAAGAAGGAGACATCCTTATTTATTTCCTCACAGGTCATCTTCATATTCTTCATCACTGCTTACCTTTTCTACTTTCACTAAGAAAGAAGTTTCACTTTTTGGTCTATTACTGTCTTAATTGCACCAAAATGTCTTAAGTGTCTTGCTTCGTAACCCCCAGCACATAATAATCCAGGTTATACGTTCAGTATCAGCAAAGATGCCACAACATAAAACTGAAGTATCTTTCTGCTACTTGAATCAACCAGACAGCTCCAGTGTATCTTGTATGGTAATTTAGGCAGCCATCAGTAGCTAGAATGAGAAAAATGATGCTATAGTGAATGGGAGTTTTTGAGTCACCTGAAGTTAGAAAGCATCACATATATCTATCTGTGTTAATATTGATGATTATTGTTACTTTAGGTGCTAAATAAGGCTTGTGAACCTCCTTCCCATCAGTTCAGTATTTCAGATCGCCTGCTCAAAGGATCTAACTTCTAGTCATGGATTGTCTTGCACTCGTTTGCTGAGGTTCTGTGTTTGCAAAAGGAGCTGGCTGCCAATGGGCTGCCTGTGGAAGTCTTAAAATCATGTTGCACTCTGTCACAGCACTTTGGAAGGCTGAGCTCTCTGAAAGTTACAATTTGTCCTTTTTTCACAGATAAGGTGTCTAAGACGTTAAGACTTAAAAGGCAGGCTGAAGAAAGCTGTGGTACAGGAAACCATGGCCAAAATGTGTTGTAAATAACAACTGTGGACATGGGGAGGAAGAAGCATCTTCAGGGTTATTTTAAGTCAGTGAGGGCCCAGACAGTGCACAGATAGCCAGTGTCCCTGTGTAGTGTGGGCTTGGAAACCCTGGATCACACTGTCAGCTAATTATGCAGAGCCTAAAAACACCAGTGGAAATTTTCCACAGACACACATTGGTCCTAAAAAAGAAGTTTCTGACCCAGAGGTCTGCTTCAATGAAAGGACAGAGGACAACCTGGCTGGATTTAGCCTTGTAGCTTCTATTGATAAATGAAGGTACTGAAAAGAGAAAAGCAGGGAAAGATAAGTTTCAGTATTCAGACTTTAGACCAAGTATATTGCTTTTAATGGCCATTACGATATAAATGACATAAATGTCATTTAAATGGCCATTGCTGAGCTCACCAAGTCCCTTAGACAAAGGAAAAACAGAAGAAAAAATCCAACAAAACCAAACCACCGATGGAATATTGACAATGCAATAAAGTCATTTTCAGTTTTTGTGATGTTTATTTTTTTGAAGAATAGAAAGAAAAGGTCTGTTTCCATTTCTTCTGCAATGCAGTCTCATTGTATAGGAGGGAACAGCATTTATGGTGGTATGTTATGATGATACAACCTCACATGCTGTAAAATGGTAGCTAGCCTGGAAAACCATCAAGGAAATGGGAAAAATCAAGCTACCCTACCAATATGATATGTCCAAAAGAAGAGTTCAAAGAAATCTTCAGAGTCACATTTTGCATATTTTTATCCCTTGTATCTCTGGTTTTCTGTTTTATTTACAAATGCCTCTTACTTTGCTTTCAACTTATCATAATGTTCTTAAATGCAGTTGCTTCACGCTTAGATGAAAGGCTGGAACAAATTCCCCATTGCTATTTCTTGTCAGTCTCTGTAGTTTGGAGTCAGCAAAAGCTTTCTCATTCCAGCAGCGTCAACTGATTCAATTTCCATGCATCTTTTTTCCATGTATGAACTGTATCACCAATAGGCAGAAGGTCAGCTCACTAAAGCGGAGAATATTAGCAGTGAGTTCCAATTCTTTTTTTGCATTTTGCATCTAAATGACAAAATTGCTGTTGATGCATCACTTTATAGCCTCATCAAATGTGTTTTCTCTGAATTACATCTAACCTGAAGGCTACTCTTCTCTGTTAGCAAGTATTAAACAATCAGTGATAGCTTGTTCTGCCCACCTTTCCTTCCCCAACAGGAAGTTTGTATTAAAAGCGTCCTTATTAGCATCTCCACATAAAAGAAGTACACTAGTATCTCAAGAGCACTTTAATTTTTGCTAATCTCTGCTATTCACATGAAGTTTGTGAACAGGAAGCAACAAATCCAAATGGAACTTTCATGCTACACAAAAACCACTCATATTTGAAGAAGGAAACTTCTCTGAAGAGTAGAGAGAGCACTTAACACTTTACGCAAGCCCAGCAGCAGCCCTCTTCTTGAAAAGAAGAATTCCAAGTAGTGCAGTTGAGATGCTGTGAACAAGTTGCAATAGGGAGTATTCAGTGGCGTTCTACAGCTCGTTGTGGATCAATTAAAAGTACAAAGCAGTCTAATTTATCCCTTCTCAAATAGCTTGAAATATTTTTGCCACGTTTTTCTGTCTGTTCTGTAGAAACCTGGGTATGAAGGTACCATACTAACAAAAACAAACTGCCTTTGAGTTTTCTCCAGAGCTTTCTTTTCAAAGAGCTAATCCTAATATCAGATCCAAAAAGCCCTGCTCTACAATTTCGATGTTTTGAAACTCAAATTGAGCCATTGAGCCATTTAACTTTATCTGATTATTATTAATTTTATAATAAGAGATTTAAGAAAATTGAGAATTAAACTTCCTTACACCTCTCTTTCAGAATAGATGTTAACTATGTGCTCATTTAATCTTCTTAATTATCAACAGTAAAAAGGGGACTTCCCTGAGCATTGTAGACTTCCTTTATTTAACAGTTGTGAAATAATGGTAGCTATTGGATTGTTTTGCGATGAAAAAGTGGCTCATGTTTGTATTGCAAGTAGTTCACTTAAAGATAAAATGCTTGTATTACCAGAATTCCTGTTGTTTTTGTCTTGTGTCTCTACAGTTGTTGCAGGTTTTAATCTCTTCAGTCCTTTTCATTTATTTCTTTAGCAAAAATACATGTCCCAGTGGCTTAGAACATATTTTTTGTTCTTCACTTTCCACATTGTAGCTTCTGTCCTTTCATTTTATGATTTCATTTTTCTTGTATCTTGCATATATATTATATTGAAAAGGAACACATCTTTGTAATGAGTTCGATCTTCTTTTGCTAGCAACAATATCATCCTGTGCTCACTCCAGCCTTCATGTTGAAAGACAATGAATCTGCTTCACTTTTGTTCTATAAATAGAGATGCTAAATCTTAATTATCCTTTCAGGTTGCTATGTCTGTATCTAGCCATGCATATGAATATTACTGATCAGCATATATGTCCTATTGAATTTATTTTTAATCCCAAATTGCATCCTTCAGGCTACAAGATAACATCTGAAATAATGAACTTCTATTTAGATGGACACATGTCAAATACTGAGAGACCTGTTTTATTGATCTCGGTTTGCTTCATTCCAGAATTTCCGAAATATAATACACACCGGAGCTCTGCAAGCTTATATTTTCCTTTTATGCCTGCCCTATTCAGGCTGGATTCCCAAAGATAACATGCAAGTGTCAGGCATGAAATTTTACAATCCTCCTGTATTCCTTTCTTCATGAATTTGTAGCATGCTATGAAAGCCGAGCTGCTTAAAAGGATTTTATATTTTAGCCAAGCTTTTGCCTCCTGTGTAAGCCTTTACAAATATGTCCTTAAATTTTCAGTTGAAAACAGTTTATAATAATAGTTAGCTACATTTTTTTCCCCCATAGCAACATTACTCCTTCCTTTAAAATAAAAATAAGAATTTTTGAAAACAAAGTCTAGAAGAAATGATGCTACATCAGGATAAATGAATCCATCTAGAGATACCTGAATCAGTGTAATATTATATTAAAGATTCTGATCTAACTCTAAACAAGAGCAGGTAGTGTTTCAACAAGGAAGTCTTCTGGGTCACCCCTGTAAGCAAAGAGGATACATACTCAAAAGATCCTTTGAACTTTTGATTCCTATGGCAAAGAGGAATGTTGGGTCAGACAAGTTCACCTGAACACAGCACGGTGTTATCCTGCAGCATTCTCTGTGTGCAGGAGTGCAGCTGATAAACTCTGCTCAGAAGGGCGTGGGGGTAGAGAACCAGTAGCTTAATTTTTATCCTTGGAGCTTGGTGGAATTTGCACCAATTTGACTAGTCAAGAAAATACATCAGCAACATTTCTCTGAAGAATTCAGGGTGTTGTCATCCCCCCCCCCCCATATATATATTTTAACACATTGCTATTGTTTCTGAAGTAGGCTAAGTCCTGCCAGGCCATTGTGCTTGTGTTGTGAAGTGCACTTTGTACTCCCATGGGAACAACGTTTATGTCCTTAATCCTGCAAAGGGATCCGCGTTGCACTGAGCATGCTGAAACCTTAAGCTGCATATGCACAATGAGCAGCCTGAGGCCCAGAAGTTTAAAAATGTCATGCTTTGGTGAATATCATTATGCAACCATAGTTTTTACTTTAACAGATTCATTGATATGTTATGCCTGCTTAGATTAGCTATAGATAAGAACTTTCCTGTAGAAATTCTGATCCTCCCTAATGTGGTGAGTTAACCTTGGCTGAGCGCCAGGTGCCCACCAAGCCTCTCTGTCATCCCCCCGTTTTCTCCTCTCCCTCTGCAGCAGAGCAAAAAAAGAGGAGGAAAATAAGATAAGAAACAAAAACAGTTTAATAATAATAGAAGCAAAGGAAAACAAAGATTTATTCTCCAAGACGTGTAGTGGTTGCTCTGGAGGACAACAGAATGCCCCCCCTCCTCCTTTTCCCCAGCTTTATAGCTGAGCTGACGTCATATGGTCTGGAATATCCCTTTGGTCAGTTCAGGTCAG